>OX451735.1:296110128-296363842 GCA_948472305.1 Vicia faba
CCGGAGTCGCTCCTAGCTCTTGCTTTCTTTTCTTTGGGTGTTTATCATTATGATTTCAGTTTATTCATTCATTTTGTATATACTTGAGCATATGTATGCATTGCATTTTACTGTCTTCCATATACTACTGTTGTACTGGATCTGCTTCTTATTGGGTGGGTGTTACTATGAGGTAAAAGGCCCAATACCCAGGACAGAGCTGTATACCATAGGAACCCTAGGAATAGAGTGGAACATGAACGACTAGTTGACTTAGGTCTCACTATCGCCGCCATGTCGTCCACGCTCAGATGAGGTACAAATGAGGGGCTATCGTTTTCACGTAGGTGATACGGCGATAGTTTTTCAGGAGTACCCTCGATTCTGAGTTACCATTGCCTTACCCTGACCTAGTTTTCACCCGTGAGCGGGGAGGGAATTCTTATTACAGGTACAGGTGGTGACTATGTTCAGATGGTTACTCATGCTCAGATGGTGACTATGATCAGACGGTGACTATTGGTTCTAATGGCTATATTCTGGATTTCTGTTATGACTTTATGTAGATGTTATATCCTGTTGGTGACCGTATGGTTCTCAGATTTATTTTGAGTTCCTGACTTGTTTACCTGGAGGTTCATTCAAGCCTTCAATCTTGGTATTCCCAGCATGTTCATAAATTCTCAACAGTATCCGATGTTCCAGAAGCCTCGACCCCGTACAATGGGAGATCCACATGGTACTCGGTTCTTATATGCAGAAGCTATGTCAGACCTTTAATCTGATGATACTCACATAGTTCAGAACAGTGCAACAATCATATCCAGAAATGATGGAATCTTGATCCTCTTTGATCTCATGCCTTTGCATACATAACATGGCTAACCACATGCTTAGCATACATGTTCTGTTATTTCCAAGTAATCATATTTGCAAGTCTTGTGCTAAAACTCTTCCATCCCTTACTTGCGTAAAATCAAAATCAAAGCATGCAAATTCCTTGGAAATTATAGAACATGACATGGCATTCATTCATACACCCCATGCATATTCATGCATTCATGACAGGTACCAGAAGATTGGGGATTCTTATTCAGACCTGGGGTTCTCTTCAAAGGTTCAACCTGATTTCTCACCGCACATGCTCAGGGATCAATCCGAGCGATATACATGCAAGCTTTGGCTCGTAGTCAGGAATTTCTTCAAGCAGGAGGATAATTGATTAAATACTCAGATAAGCCAGATGGTATGTCATCCAGAGATCAAGTCCAAGACTGAATCAATTTAGAAATTGTCATGCTCACATCAGATCTGAAAGGGATTCTCTTGCACACTCGAGCTTCAAGACTACAAAAAGTCGTCATAATCGGCAAGTCCATACGGAGTCAAGTCTCCTCAACAGTGGCAATCATTGGCTTCTTTACTGCATTTTCATTTGCATTCTTGCTTGTTTGTTTAAACATCGCTTGTATATAGAAACTTTTCTATTTTTGAATGGAAGTCTTAATGCAAAAAGTATGCTTGTCTTGAAGTGTTCCTTTCATTTTTACTCATCCATTCGTTATCACTCTTTAAATGTTTTACTTGCATATTGATGCCAAATTTCCTAGTCTTATGCTTAGGTAAAGATTCAAAGGAGGATGATGACAATCTGAAAATGCAAAAATCTCTGGTTGATACGCTTTTGAGTAGGACCTGCTGACGATGTACAGGCCTTGTTTCAATCCCTAAACACTGGAGATATAAGGGAGATAGACCCTAATCAACCCCTCTGAGCCTTCGAAGTAGGAGTTTTCTTTCTATTCAGAAAAAACACTCATTTCAACCGTGGGGCAGGTAGTGTTCAGCTAATCTGATCAAGCATTCAGAACTCATCAAGAGTGTGCATCCAAGGATACAACAATGGTTATCCATCAAGAGGTTGAGGAAAGTCAAAACTACAATGGTTAACTCTCATCTAACAACAACGTGCGTCTATTTGACTATATCCCAATGGATATCTCTCGCACATCAGGAGGTCGACAGATGACGATACAACAATGGCTATCCATCATTTTCTAAAGACTCAGGCAGTCACGATCACTTCCAACAAATCAAAGACAATGCAAAGATCAACAACTTGTTCAAAATGAAAATACGAATAAGAAAGAAACAGAAATCCCTGCTATGTCAAAACTTGAAAACAAGTTGCTTAGGCAAAATTGGGGCATCCCGTTGGACTTCCAAATCGAAATTCAAAAGAATTTGTCCAGCAAAAAATTAGGGAAAACAAGAAGGAAATTGAATAAAGCCTAAAAGGCGAGAAAAGGGTTACCAATGAAAATCCTCATGAAAGAACAAAGTCGTGTGATCAGACACCAAAAGCAAAAGGTGAAGTGACTATCGTGTCCAAGAAACCACTATGGTTCCTCAATCATCGCAAACTCTTCTTGAAAGATGAACGCTTGTATCGGGTCAACTGAACGTAGGAATGGAGAACATCATGGAGAATGGGTGGGCACCAAATAATTTTGAGCCTAAAATCCTTTTTTCTAAAAACCGTGAACCAGGCCACGTTACAGCCCATAAAAGTCCTAACTGAAGCATGGGTCAATTTGAAAGCGTGCTACAACGAGATAGCGTTTAACTGACTCCTAAGAGGTATGTTTGAATATCTGTGTTGGTATCATATGCTTGCATTATCTTTACTAAAAAAGGAATTTGCAAATGTTCCTCTCTGGCTATTGACTCGTTCACAACAGAGTTGTGACATCATTTCATTCAAAGTTTTTTCAAACTTCAAGACTTACATATGTGTTGCATCAAAATTGTCATTCTCATAATAAACATTCTTCTGCATACAAAACAACTGATTGACATCAAGTAAGTTTGCACAATGAACAATCGGTAAAGAGCTCAATCTTGTCGGAGAAGAGAGGCTTAAATACCCTGTTGAAGCAAGAGTCAGTTGCCACAAGAGAAATGACTTATCTAGGGGCATGATAAACCAGAGATTCTGTCAAGAGAAATCATCTCAGTACTTCACAGTCTGAGTACCCTTCAGGGATGAAGTTAGCAGAGCCTGCCAATCTGAGGCAATCAAGTCAAGAGTCGATCTCTCCAAGTTTAGCCAAATCTGGGGCATTCCCTCAAAGCTGTCAATCAGAGTCTATCACGTCGATAAATATCTTCAAGCTCGATCAATCACAGGCTATCACGTCGATAAATCTCTTCAAGCTCGATCAATCAGAGGCTATCACATCGAGAGATCTATTCAGAATTCATTCAACCTGGGGCGGTTATGTCGGGATTCGACAAATCTCTCCAAGAAAGCTGTAATCAAGAGCAGTTTATTTCGTGGCTCAAGACATTGGGGCAGGCCATCTCATATTGTATTGTAGCACGAATATTCTAGTCTTCTATTCAACATAAAGCTTCTCAGAGATCATCCAGACGAGGGCATTCCTCATTTGTACTTGCAAGGTTGCTCAAGCCAATTATGTTGCACGAGACCACTACAATCAGCTAAAAGCATCATAACAGTCACCCTGACCCAGCTGGCGCACGAATCCGCCTTCATCTACTGCAGACAACATCAAGTCTCATTCCCCAAGTGAATTCAGAAAGTCTAGAATCGTCTTTTGACTCAGCACACGGAAGTGCATCCTCAGTGGAGTTAATCAAGAACATCCCCAGTAAAGTCAGACCGGGGCATTCACAGAGCTAAACCAGGGCATTCGCAAAGCTAAACCGGGGCATTCATAGGTGTCTGTGCCCATCTCTTATCCCCAAGTGATTCAAGAGATAATTCCCCAGTGTGCGTAAACTAGGGACATGCATTCAATGGGATCCACATGGTGTTCGGTATCCATTCTTCGGCATATTCAGCTCTATCATCCCCTCAACAGTTCAGGATGTTTGGAAGTTTGGCCAGGTTATCTCTTCCCAACGGTATGATTCAAAATCCAGCATCGTACCTGAAGACTCGTTTCGTCGGCAACTTAATCTCCAGCAGAGTCATCAACAATCTTCAATGTCATGGGCTCTCCAGTGAATTTTTTTGTCAGTATCCCTAGAAATCTTTGGTACTGCAGACTTCCAGCGTCGATATATACTGACATCCCTAGTGATAAGCAGCGGTCTCCAATAGGCCTCTTTTTATTCCCATGAAGTTTATTTCTTCGCATTGCATATAGTTATCATTACATAACATTGCATCCTCAAAAGCGCATAGCTGATCCATCATAGTGGATCTTTGCGTCAAAAGAAATTCAAACATGCATACGAAGCATAATCCAGATCAGGTACCTTACATGAAAGACCTGAATTATTCAAGGACAACAATACATCCCTACAGGAGGGTATCATGCCCAAAGTCCCCAGTCGGTGACCTTCACCTATTCAATTCCAAACAAAATCAACACACTTTGCCGTTCTAAACCCAGTTCTTGTTTGGTAGTCGGTTCCCTAAACACTTGGCCGTGTCCATTCCTAAACACTCGTCTGTGTCAAGTTTCCTAAACACCCACCCGGGTCAGTTATTCAAACACTCGTTCGTGTTTAACTTTTGATACTCGCTTGTATCTTCTTTCAATACTCGTCCATATTGATTCAAACACTCGTCCATGTTTACCCTTTTGATACTCGCCTGTATCTTCTTTCAATACTCGTCCGTATTGATTTAAACACTCGTCCGTGTTTACCCTTTTGATACTCGCATGTATCTTCTTTCAATACTCGTCCGTATTGATTCAAACACTCGTCCGTGTTTACCCTTTTGATACTCGCCTATATCTTCTTTCAATACTCGTCCGTATTGATTCAAACACTCGTCCGTATTTAACCTTTTGATACTCGCCTGTATCTTCTTTCAATACTCGTCTGTATTAATTCAAACACGTGTCCGTGTTTAACCTTTTGATACTCGCCTGTATCTTCTTTCAATACTCGTCCGTATTGATTCAAACACTCGTATGTGTTTAAACTTTTGATACTCACCTGTATCTTCTTTCAATACTCGTCCGTATTGAATCAAACACTCATTCGTGTTTAACATTTAATACTCGTATGTATCTTCTTTCAATACTCGTCCGTATTGATTCAAACACTCGTCCGTGTTTAACCTTTGATACTCGTCCGTATCTTCTTTCAATACTCATCCGTATTGATTCAAACACTCGTCCGTGTTTAACCTTTGATACTCGTCCGTATCTTCTTTCAATACTCGTCCGTATTGATTCAAACACTCGTTCGTGTTTAACCTTTCTTAATGCTCGTCCGTGTCGCTTATCTAAACAATCATCATGTCGTAACCCATGTTTCCTTCTTCGAACCTGAGATCGCCTCTTGGCTAGGTTCTTTCCATCTATTTTGTCTTAGAACCTGAGACCGCCCTTAGGCTAGGTTCTCTGTCAAATTACTCATTGTTTCACCTTAGGATCTTAGGTCGCCCGTAGACCTCGTTCGCTGTCTTTTCATAGCAACCATTTGTCTTGTGTTGGCATCAAGCCATGTTACAAGTCCAATCTCTTTCTCTTCATTGAAAAAAAAAACAAATATCTTTTCCCCAGCAGATAACACAAATAAATAAATAAATAAAACACTTACTCTTCCTCCCAGGACAAATTTTTGGCATTGATATTTAATCATCTTCAACCTTGAACTTCCGAAAGGCATGTGCCAATCGTACTTTCAGGTTTAAGACGATTAAATAGGGGCAGCTGTAATACCCTAAATTTGTCCTACCCTTTTACTTCTATCTGGCTTACGCATCTCACATTTTACTCATGTACATAACTCCATTAGGTCATTCGCTAACAACATAATTTGGCATGGAATCAGTGATATGATGGAATTAGGGTTTCTATGGCTTTGATGGTCCTCATCTTCACTCAGGCTTGAATCAGTTGGTTTCCCAATAACTCTGGTTTATGGAACTAGGGTTTGGATTTTTAATTATTGAGAATTTCTCCCCCATCAAGCTATAAGGCTGTCATTCTCGTCAAGGGCAGCATCACTAGGGTTTCACTAAAGGTTTAAGTAAAGACTATGTGAACTAAGGTCTAATTTCAAAGTCATATTGAATATCTTCTTCAGGGATCCAAGACGTCGTTATTCTGGTGCTCATATAGTCGGGACATGGTACAAGATGTGGATTGTAATCAAGGTGTCATTATTTCAAATGCTTGTTGCTTGACACACAAGTTTGGTTTATATTGAGGAAGTGAATTGAATTAGGGATTCATTGAAGTTATAATTTGATTGGAACTTGTTCATTAATACTTGAAGAGGATTTGGAGTGAATAAAAGTTCTTAAATATTTGAGTGGGATTTTTTAGAATAAAAAGGCATTTCATTCAAAGTTCAAGATCATTGGAAAAACAATTTGAAAATACTTCCAATCATGGTCATTCAAACTCCAAACGAGTTACAAGCTTTTGTTCCTTAACATTTGTGGAAAAATTGAAAACTACAATACATGGTGATTAACCTAAACCTAATGTTCTACATCTTCATTCCTTCGTCCAACTCCATCTAATCTTCATGAAAAAACCTTCATAGAATTTGCCCTTTGTTCCTATCCACCAATCCTTCATTACCAAACTTGCAAACCTTCGCAAAAGCTATCCAAATTAATGCATTATACATGCATATTCACAAGTAACAAAAGCCATGCCTTGCATTAATCACCATGCCACATCATTGAAGCAAACCTGCTGCACATGAATACAAATAAAATCAAACATAAACCAGATGCAAATTCCAAACCAGTCCACAATATCCAATTCAAAAACTAGTTCAACTTATAACCAATTGACTATTTTCAAGAAAGAAATAAAACAGCAATAACCAAAACAAAAATTCCAACAGAAAAAGCCGGAAGAAATTAAATGAACATGCCCTGTACATGAACAAAAACTCGTATCAGAAAGTCAGAGGGTGATGCAATAGCCAAATATGCTGTGAGATGTTCAAGTAGAGGGCACCAGAATCTGAAGCATAAAACCAATGCTGAACATGGCGCACTTGATATTCCTAATTGTTCAAAGTCAATGAGTTTGCCCAAATGGAATCTAGGAAAGGAAGAAAGAGCTGATACTCCATTGGCACTCGTAATTGATGGGAATAGTTTGGTTTATATTTTGGAGAAGGAACTGGAGTCAGAGCTTTTTGAACTTGCAATTTCCTGTAAGGTTGTACTTTGTTTCCATGTTGCACCCTTGCAGAAGGCTGGAATTGTTGATCTGATAAAAAGCCGCATAGATGATATGACACTGGCCATAGGTGACGGGGCCAATGATGTGTCAATGATCCAAATGGCAGATGTTGGTGTTGGAATATGTGGGTAGGAAGGACGTCAAGCAGTGTTGGCATCAGATTTTTCTATGGGACAATTTCAGTTCTTGAAAAGATTACTTCTTGTTCATGGACACTGGAATTACCAGCGTGTCGGTTATTTAGTTCTGTACAACTTCTACCGTAATGTTGTCTTTGTGTTGATGTTATTTTGGTATATATTATGCACGGCTTTTTCTACAACTTCTGCATTAACAGATTGGAGTAGTGTATTCTATTCTGTGCTATACACATCTGTACCCACAATTTTTGTTGGTATTTCGGACAAAGACTTGAGTCATAGGACGCTTTTGCAGTATCCGAAACTATATAGTACTGGTTATAGGCAAGAAGCTTACAGTATGCAATTATTTTGGATCACAATGCTTGACACAGTATGGCAGAGCCTCGTTCTCTTTTACACACCATTGTTTACCTATAAGGATAGTTCAATTGATATATGGAGCATGGGAAGCTTGTGGACAATTGTAGTTGTTATCCTTGCAAATGTGCACCTGGCTATGGACATCAATCGTTGGTTATTAATTACTCATATTGCTGTCTGGGGATCCGTAGTAATTACATATGGATGCATGGTCATATTGGATTCCATACCCGTCTTTCCTAATTACTGGACTATTTATCATCTGGCAACGTCTCCTACATATTGGATAAATTTTTTTCTTATAATGATCGTGGGGATGCTGCCTCGCTTTATTTGCAAAGTTTTTTGTCAAATCTTCTAGCCTTCAGATATCCAGATAGCAAGAGAAGCCGAGTTAATGAGAAAACGACACAATCGTTTGCAGTCAAGGCATCACGGTTCCAGTTAACCTGTGTTACACTCATGCCACTTATAGAAACTAAAGAAATCTCTATATAAATGGCCCCTCTTGTATTTGTCCATCACAATGCATTCTTGTGGCAGTTGGTTTTATAAGCTATCAGACAAATAACTACCTCCTAACCACCCAAACCTGTAACTAACCTCTCAAACTCCTAACATAATTCTGACTAACTATTCCAACCTCCTAACCACCCAAACCTATAACTAACCTCTCAAACTCCTACCAGAATTCTGACTAACTCTTCCAACCTCCTAACTGTTTCTAACCACCTGTAGCATAAAAAATAACAGTTTACTTATAACTGAATCCCAACCTTTAGAATTAGATTTGGATCCTCTAACCATAACCCTCAACTGTAAAAAAAAAAGTCCCTAACAGATCTAATAGCATATAACAGATTGGAAGAAGAAAACTGAACGGGGGGAATATTCTGCAGAATCACAAGAAAACTCTCATTCTTCTCTCGGCAACTCCATTTTTCATTGCTCCAATTCTCTGAATCAGTTTGCAAAAAGCTACATCACCATCACGTTCATTCTTGACACACTTGAGAAGAATCACCAAAGGACAAACTGAAGCTTCTCTCCAAATTATCTTGACTCTCTGCTCCTTCACAACACCATAACTGACTCGGTATTCTCTCATCTTTATCACCTCTTGGAAAACAGAATTATAGCATCTCAAAACCTCTACGCTTCTCCTTTTTGAATCTTGAACCACAAGAGTGATTCATAATTGCTCAGCATCACCATCAACAACGATTCATCATCGTTCAACATTACCATCAACAAACGATGATTCGTTCATCATCACCATCAACAATTCTGCAGCTACAACGATTCTGCACGTTTATTGTCATCACGCACATCATCAACAACATCGCATAAAAGTAGAAGAAGGAGACAGGAAGAAGAAACAGAATCAAATCAACAGAAGAAAACAAAGAGAGGTACCTAGATTTAGAGTTCGATTTTCACCGGGGAACACATCTTCATCCCTGTCGCCGCCGTCAAGGTTGGTTCATTACTCACCTTTTCCTCGTTTTCTGACACCGTGCCGTAACATAGGACCTGTTGAATCTTTCCCCCATGGAGGCGTAGCATGAAGTTCTTGCATCGTCGTTTGATTCTCATTCTCAAATAATTAGGGCTTATGCGTTTTAGGTAGATTTAGAATACATGAATTGGAATTGATGAAAACAACATTTTCGGATTCGTGTTGAGAGGGTTAAGACGAAGCAATCGATATACGTAGCTGGAGTTTCTGGTACGAACGTTGGCGGTGACGGTGATGAAGCCGCCGGTTTCTTTGGCCAGAGAAGAAGAGAGTAGGTCTTGTATGATGTGTGCCTCTTTGGAACCCTGGCTACCCTTGACAAAACGAAGCGTTTCAATCCTTTTTCTTTTTTAAATTTTATTTATTTAATTTTTTCCCTTTTTCATATTAATTACTAATCAGAAACTAAATTGAAATTAGGAATTGACTGTGTGGGGCCATGCTGAAATTCATTTGGGCTTCAATGACTAGGTTCAATAATTCTTTGCTTCCTATCACACCAGCATCTTAAGCCTTACACCTCCCAATTGTCTCAAATTTCTTCACTTTGTTGTTTAAATTTTGCAATTAATTTGGGGAATTTTTGACATGATTTTTCCGTTAAAATTTTGCATGAGCATTAATATGTCAACCCCTGACTGGATAATATTTTTCTATGATTTTTTCTATTATCTTAGGAATTAATTGAATTAATGTTTGGTACATGATTAGAATTAGGATTTTAACATGTTCTTATCGATTATGTATCTTTGGTTCAATTCCCTTGACATGATCAGTGGTTTAACGGTAGGTTTGGACTCTCGAATGGTGCTTCATCATTTTTGACACGTTTGTTCATTGTGCAAGAAGCTCCGGATTACGCATTGCATTCGCGATATGCATTTGCCTTTATTTTAGTTGGATATGATTTCTAACTTTGTTTGTTGTTTGGTGAAGTTTGCCCAACGCGTGCTTCCCGCTTCTTCATTGCTCTCGTCCGCTCTTGACGACTTGCTCGCTTTGGTAGCCTCTACTACTACCCTTGCATTTTTCTGCACTTTACCGCTTTTTAGATATCATGAGAAGTAGGAAATAAAGAGCATGCGCTCGAAGTCGCTGTTTAAAGACCTGTAGCAAGCATTCCGCACTTCATTTGCTATATGTGTTGTGCTTGTGTTTGTTTACTTTCTTGTCGATCGATGAGTCACTCAATTTAGCAATTGAGATCACGACTTCGCTCTCAGTGCATGCTCCCTATAGGATTTTATCGATTTCCTTTATTTCTTGCCGATCGATGAGTCACTCAATTTAGTAATTGAGATCACGACTTTGCTGTCATTGCATGCTCCCTATAGGATAGTTTTTTTAGACTTTTCTTAGACATGCTAACCTAGTCAGGATCCCTTTAGGTGTGCTTTCTTTTTGCTAGCTTGTTTGCTCTATCCCTGTACATACCATGTTCCCTTAGGATACACTTGCTCTGTTCGGACGCAAGTTAGACCTTAGGTTGTAAATCATACATGCTAACATTAGGTTTAGAAATAGGCTAGTCTCCCTTAGACTCTTTTCTACCCTCCTTGCATCCTTGCATTCAAAACAAAAACTTCCTTTCTTAGCAAATAAAAAACATGCTAATCATATCTAAACCCTTTTTCAAGGTAACAAAAATACAAAACAAATTCAAATCATTTTGTGCACTCAGGCACCATTTCTCTAAAACCTTTTTCAGGTAAGGACATGATTAGTTTACTTCTGTGCCAACGCATAAGTCTCCAAAGGTCGAGCTGCGGCAGAGGGCGGGATTAACATTGTCCATAAAAAACACAAAACAAACAAAAACATGTGAGCCGAACTGCGGTAGCTCTGATTCCTCAAAAAGGATACGTAGGCATTGGGGTAGGGCCCAGGCGAGCACAATTTTATTTTCCCTACATTCTTTTCTCTTTTCTTTTGCATGCATCCCTTTCAGTAGTATAATAGAAAGTAAGCATAGATTAAACACACTCATAAGATAGATAACAAGAGTGGATACCGTAGAGTACTACGGGCGTGTGGGGTGCTAATACCTTCCCCTCGCGTAACAGACTCCCTTACCCGATCTCTCGGTCGCAAGACCGTGACTTCTCCCTTCTCAGGTTTTCTCGATGTTTACCTTTCCCTACATGTGGGATAAAAGACGTTTGATGGCGACTTCATTGTTTGATGATTTTTAGCCGGTTGTTTCATCTTGCTCCTTCATGTTGAAGGAAGACCATTGATTATGTATCTGACAGTGTTAGATAATTCCATGGGCTGTATTCTGGGACAACAAGATGAAACAGGGAAGAAAGAGTATGCCATTTATTATCTCAGTAAAAAGCTTACTGATTGTGAGTCGCGGTATTCCATGCTGGAAAAGACATGTTGTGCTCTGGCCTGGGCGGAAAAATGTTTGTGGCAGTATATGTTGAATCACACTACTTGGTTGATCTCCAAAATGGATCCAATCAAGTGGATTTTTGAAAAGCCTGCTCTTACTGGGAGAATTTCCTGCTGGCAGATGTTGTTATCTGAATATGATATCGAATACCGCACTCAAAAAGCTATTAAGAGCAACGTGTTGGCAGATTATCTTTCTCACCAACCAGTTGATGATTATCAGTTTGTGAAGTATGATTTCCCTGATGAGGATGTGATGTTTATGAAAGTGAAAGATTGTGATAAACCATTTTCTGAGGAAGGTCTGACCCTAAATCTCGCTGGAGTATGATATTTGATAGAGTTGTGAATGCTTATGGTAAGGGAATTGGTTCTATGATTGTCACTCCACGTGGATTACACTTTCCTTTTACTGCGAGGTTGACATTTGCTTGTACTAATAATATGGCAGAATATAAGGCTTGCATCATGGGTCTCGAGGAAGCTATTGATCTCAGAATTAAAATTCTAGATGTGTATGGTGATTCAGCTTTGGTAATAAATCAGATTAAAGGAGAGTGGGATACCCGTCACTCCGGCTTGATCCCTTACAAATATTATGCTAGAAGATTGTTACCCTTCTTTAATAAAGTTGAATTCCATCACATACCCAGAGACGAAAATCAAATGGCGGATGCTCTGGAAACTCTAGCTTCTATGTATCAAGTAAATACTTGGAATGATATACCTCGAATTATAGTTCGGCGACTGGATAGGCCCGCTCATGTGTTTACAATAGAAGAGGTAGAAGATGAGAAACCTTGGTATTATGATATCAAGAATTTTCTCCAGACTCAGGAATACCCCGATTGGTGCATCGAATAAAGATAAAAAGACATTAAGAAGATTGACATGCAGTTTCTTCCTTAGTGAAAATATGTTGTACAAGAGAAATTATGACATGGTCCTGCTCAGATGCATGGATAGACACGAAGAAGTCATGTTGATGTATGAGGTTCATGAAGGTTAATTTGGCACTCATGCCAATGGACATTCAATGGCTAAAAAGATGATAAGGGAAGGTTACTATTGGCTGACAATGGAATCTGACTGTTACAAATTTGTAAATAAGTGTCATAAATTTAAGATTTATGCGGACAAGGTTCCTGTGCCTCTGACACTTCTCAATGTGATATCTTCCCCATGGCCTTTCTCTATGTGGGGTATTGATATGATTGGGATGATAGAACCCAAAGCTTTGAATGGACACCGTTTTATCTTAGTAGCAATTGATTACTTCACCAAATGGGTGGAAGCATCTTCATATGCTAATGCTACTAAGCAGGTGGTTGTGCCCTTCATTCAAAATAATATTATATGTCGGTATGGTGTGCCAAGAAGAATTATCACCGACAATGGCTCAAATCTAAACAACAAGATGATGACAGAACTTTGTGAGGAATTCAAGATTGTGCATCACAACTCATCTCTATACAGGCCAAAGATGAATGGGGTTGTTGAAGCTGCTAATAAGAATATCAAGAAGATCATCCATAAGATGGTTGTTACTTGTGAAGATTGGCATGAAATGATCCCTTTTTCTTTGCATGATGTTGTACCCCAAAATTTGCCCTCGTATTTTTCCACAAGAAATCACAGCTTCGGGCTTTTCCTGATTTTTCAGATCGACGTAAGATTCAGTTAAACAGACTTTTCTTATCAGTCAGACAAAATTAGGGTTGATTTTAAAGCAGTTCAGGAATATTGCTAAAGTTTGGTTGAGTTGGCTCAGGTTTTGATCAGGCGGACGTTTCTTTGACATTTAATCAAGAACTAGGGTTTGTGCGCGCAGAAAGAATTAATTTTACAGTTCTTTTCAGTTTACTCTGAAATTTGGATTGAGGCATTTGAATCAAGAACTTGCAGTATTTTGTTTAATCAGTAAAGGCTAAGGCATTTAATTTGAGATGAGATAAAAGCCGAGGTACTTAATTTGAGAATCTACAGTGATTGATTTGATCAGTAAAAGGATAAGTATCTGGATGTTGGTTTGATTAACTATGCATTGTTTAATTGGAGTGTCGGGTTTATTATTGATTAACCACAGTGTTCATTAATTGTTTATTTATTCTACGTTAGGATAATTGGGATTTATTTCCATTTATTATAATGTAAGAATTTATAAATAATTAAATAGACAGCAGAATGAAGAATTAACTGACAAAAAGGATTTCATTCATCTTTAATTGTTTTGTTACAAGTTATTATTTGAACAAACTGTAAATTTACTTACATCTTTGATTACAATAATAATAGTACAAAATAATTGAAATGAAATAAAACTATCCTAAGAATTTCTTAATTCTTCATCCTCCATTTGTTGCTCTCCAATGCTCCATTGAGTTTTATCTGCAAAACAAAGAGAAAAAGAAAAGTAAGCAGATAAAATTAAAAAGACAGACAGTAATTTAAAGATTCATCATTAAAGGCAACTGGCCGGAATCAGTTTGCCCTCTCTGCAAATCACGAGATTTCTCCCGGTTCACAAAGAAGGATGAAAAATGCTTGCAAAAGAAAAAGACATGAAATGCACAAAAGTATGATTGCACAAATTCAAAATTGTCACACATGCTGCCTAGTTTCAAGTTTTCAACCAAAGGAACCAAATCAATTGAAAAATGGTCAAAAAGCTGCATAGTTCATAAAATGCCAAACAAAATCCAAAGGAAAACTGAATTGAACTAGAACTACAAAGGTCCAATTTCAAACTTTCCACAAGATATCCAAAAAGTTGTCCAAAAAGATATCAAGACATCAAAGTACAAAAG
This sequence comes from Vicia faba, assembly GCA_948472305.1. Classification (NCBI taxonomy): domain Eukaryota; kingdom Viridiplantae; phylum Streptophyta; class Magnoliopsida; order Fabales; family Fabaceae; genus Vicia; species Vicia faba. The sequence continues at coordinate 296,124,530 of OX451735.1, forward strand.
GCTATCAAAAAGGCTATCACAAAGATGCAGGAAAGCTGGAGAAAGAGATAAAGTATGCAGAGTAAACCAATATTGCAAGCAAGCAAGTTTCAATTTCATCATTTCCTATGGCCAACTACCTTTTCAGTAAAAGGACAGATTTTAAACAATATTCTATGCTTTAATCTGTACTAGAGAGAGAGAAGAGAGAAAGAGAAGATAGGCTTACAGGTTTAGGCATGAGGACAAAATATATAAAACAAACTGGTATCAACACAGTAAGACGGGGGCAGAAAACATCAAAAATAAGAAACACCACTAAACTGTAGAGAACAAAAAGAGCAGGTTGCCTCCACAAACGATAAAACACTTCAAAACCTTACAAACCAAAAAAGCTTTAAACACTAAACCTGCATAAGCCTTTGCCTCTAAACAGCATAAGCCTGAACTGTCAAGCCTAAGCTCATACCAGAAGCTTCAAACTTGCTCCAAGCAAGCCTAAAAGCCAAAGGCCTCCAAACCTCACAACAAAACCTTAAACCTGCATTCAAAACATCAAAGCCTGCAGAAGCCAAGCTTAACCTATCCAAGCCTTAGAGCAACAAACCATACCCAAATAATACCCTCAGAATACTCTCATCATAGGGTTCACAAACCTTCAAGGCAACACAGATACAAGCAAGCCAAATGAACTCTCAGAACTGTAAAGTTCGTCATCAAGTAACGAAACCAACATTTCAATAAGCACACGAAGCATACAGAAGAGAAAAAGAAGCATACAAGTCTGCAAACATACTAGGCAACTGAGGCAAAAGGTAGAAGAGGAAAAGGCGAATATATCAAACATCCCGAAGCAACACTCAGATTCTATAAGCATATCAAAGGCATCAAGCCATCGTACAAGGCAACTGAGGCAAAAGGCATAGCAACGTACAGAGGCAAACATCCAAAGAGACAAGAAGAAGAAAAGAGGTGATAAAGTAAGGGTTTTCAAGCTTATCATCATTAAACCCTAAACAACAAAAAAGGAAGCAATACAAAAGTACCAGGTTCTCCAACAAAACAAGCAAGCTAGCTCATCAGCGCTTTCCCCTCGCCTCTGGCCGCCACAGCGCCTCCCATTCCTCTCCTCCTCCGTCTCCAAGGTCAAAGGTAGTATTCTTATACACTTTTCATGCATTTCAAATAATGAACAACAACAATACTTAATCAAATCTTGAAATCAAAAAGAACTAACAAAACCCCAAGGCATAAGAAGGAGAGGCCGTTACCTTTGCTTATCTTTGCTCGAGCGGTCCATGGAGGGAGGAAGACGGATGATGGCGCGGTGGCCCTAGGCGGAGGATCTCGATTCAGTGGCCCTTACGTTGAGGAAAGAGGAGAAGAGAAGGACGAAGACGAAGACGAACAACGACGGCGCCGCTGTGTTCAAACAAACCCTAACATCCAAATGACACAAAACAAAGAAACCCTAAGACAAAACTTGTGTCAACGCTTGGGCCTTGCCCCGTTTCAGTGCCTAAAGCCCAATCACAAACCCGTACACACCCCCTCATTCCTAAACATGCCAATTCTGTTTTGGACCATAACACGCTCCCAAGCCCATTCATTTCTTCTCTTCATTTTTTTACTTTATGCAAACTAAAACTTTTGTTTATTTTCTTTTTAACATAACTCTTTTTGAATGATACACTAGTTTTTCATATAAGAATATTAAATAGAAATACATAAAATTAATTCTTTTCTTAAAACTTTCATTTTTGTTAAAACCTTTGTGTATAATCCATTAACACATAAAACTTAAAATATTTTCTTTTTTCTTAAACTCAAAACATTTCCATTTCTTTTCTTAAAATATTTTGTTTTGTACATTAATACTAAAAATAAAATACCTAAGATATAATTAAACTTAAAACACCTTTTCTATTATTTTATTAAAACTTGTTTTGCTTTGTACATAAACCAAAAATGTAAATGATACTTTTTTCTTAAACTCAAAACATTTCCATTTCTTTTCTTAAAATATTTTGTACATATTAGCAAAATACGAGAATACAAAATTAAATAAACAAAACACTTTATTTTTCATTAAATTCACATCTCAACTTGTAAATAAACCTCATACATTTACACATACACTTACACATTTACAATACATAGATACGTTGATACATTTACTATACATTGACACATTTACATTATTATGTTCTTATACATTGCTATACATTATATTTTACATTTGCGCAATTCAATTTGGTTGTCAATTATTTGGATACTACTCTCCTATAAGTCTCATCCCCATTTGTAAATTTGTACCCCCACTCCCGGATACTTATTTGTAATAGCATAGACTTTAAATTCCCGCAATTTACCGCTTTCAAATATACCATGGTTAGACCTAGGGTTTGTATGTACATAAAATCAAACGCTAGATAACCTAATACAAGACAAATACATGAAATCAATACACAATCACACTTGCATCCCTAGGGTAATCCCGCTTGTTTCCTTCCAAAATGGGCCATGCTTGCACGTCGAGTTTCTTTGGCAAAACAATTCAAATGATCATAAGTCCCTCGATGATGCTTTCGAAAGTTGCCTATCAAAATGATCATAGTCCCTTCAAGTAAAATTGCCAAAGACACTTGGCATCATTGCATTCATGGTCCATACGATGACCCGCGCCTGTCCCGTTAAACATCCTAAACGCAAGATTGTCCACCAAATACAATGATGGAACAAAATTGTTAAAAGGGGTTAAAACATAAGAAAAACCTTTGAGTACAATAGGGGTAGACAACTCTTAGTGACTTGATCAAACTTGCAAAAACACTTGCCTACTTTTCAAAACCACACTCCACAAACACTTTCAAAACAAACTTCCAAAAACATTTGAAACATCTTTTCGAAAAGATACACACCTTTCTAAAACACTCAAACACGAGTCATTACATTGGTTTCCTAAGACAAGGCATCTTCTTCAAAAACATTTTCAAAACACACACACACACACACCACAATTTCAAGCAATTTGAAAATCAAAGGCAAGTGATCTAAAACCAAGTAACTAAGAGCCCATGGATAACCATGGATGAAAAGGGTGCTAATACCTTCCCTTTTCATAATCTACCCCCCGAACCCACAAAACATATCAAAAGGTTTTTCCTGTGCTTTTTAACCTTTCCTTTAGGATAAAATAAAAAGTCGGTGGCGACTCTTGCCCAACCGAACAAGTGCGAATACAAACACAAAACCTCAAGTCAGTTCTCCCACCGTATCACAGAACTGGCGACTCTGCTGGGGAATTTTCAAAAGGGGGGTTACCTTAGGGTTTAGATCACCTTTACATTCTTGCCTTGATTACCTTGATTGCTTTACTTTTTTGGTTCCTTGTTTGGGTTTGTTGTGAATCCTACACCCGGATTTGGGGCACCTTTTAGGTAAATAGCAATAAAACTGCGAGGGAACTGTGCGGGGTATACCGACATGGTTGAAGCAGTAAGCTATGTTAGTGTGACATATTTGTGAGTACCAGTAACCCTTGAGTTCAGTCAAGGAGAGTACGGGGCCGCTGAGTGATGTCGTGAAGCACTAACGAACTCTTAGAACCTTACTTGACCATCCTAGCCTTTTTAGGGGTAGTGAGATGACCGACTTTGGTGCAGTCCGAAGTTGGTAGATACTCGATGCTACACTCATTGAGGGTTGTTTTCTTGGAATATTTTGGTCGCCAGTCAAGTGGCTAAATCGAAACGATGAACACAGAAAACAATCCAATGATATTGAGCTCCTTAGAACCCGGTTTATATTTTAGGACAGGATGAGCCAACTAACTTCAAGAGGGTACTTACCTACAACCCCATGCAAGCCCAAACCTAAGGACTTGTTTTGCTTTGTGTGAATATGATTGTCTGTATATACACTTACTTACTTGCATACATGTACATAACATCATAACTTTATACCATAGCATTTTTCAATAACCATTTCAAGGATCTCGAGGGTTCTTTTGATGCAGGGTTACGTTGAACCAGACGTCTACCAAAGGGTAAGAGGTTTCTCCTCTAAACAAATGCCAGCAAAGATCAAGTGCAACAACTTGAATCGGGGGCTATGACCCACTTGACATGGTGATCTTGATTCTCGTGGAAATACATCCACCAATGCATAGTTCTCCAATCAAAGATCAAGTACAACAACTTGAATCGGGGGCTATGACCCACTTGACATGGTGATCTTGATTCTCGTGGAAAGACATCCACCAGTGCAAAGATCTCCAATCAAAGATCGAAGTCTAACCTCTAACATTCTCTTGTGTTTACCCCGAGAGATCCTTGAAAGCATGCATCCACATATCATGCATTGCATCTTGACAATTCTTTCCTTTTCAGGTTTCCTTACTCTCCTACTGTTTATTTCAGTAAGAGATGGCTCTAGAGAGGACTGTCAAGGATATCCAGGACCAGACTGTTCAGCTGCAGGAAATGTTCTTGAGCCTGTCCTTGGGGCAAGAAGAAGTAAAGTCTCTCCTCACAAAGGGCTTGGTCCAGGGGAATTCAAACAATTCCAAGAGTGACCATTTAGAAGCACTGCAGTTTGATTTGGCAACATTGAGGATCCAAATGGTGGGGCAACTGGTGGGCCAGATGGCTCTCATCCAGGACTTGTCTCAAAGAAGAGAGGAACTCAGAGTTCTCGTCAACCAACTGCTCCGAAACAACCAACTGGGGCAAACATCTGAGGTTGAAGAGCAAGTAACCACTCAAGAAGACAAGGGGAAGGCTCCTTTGCTTGATTCAGGGTCACAAGCCCAACAACAACCTCGCCAGCGTCAACGGGGTAATCGGCGTAATCAAAATACGTCGGGAAGACAGTTTACGGAGACTGACATACCGTCATCTCTGATACTGGAGCGTTTGTTGGAAGTCAATCTGACTGTTTAGAGGGATCCTATTCGGAAGCCCAATACCTCCGCTCCTAACTATCATCCCGACGCATTCTTTGTTTACCACTCCTACAGCCCGGGACACGACACCGACAACTGTTGGGCCTTGAAGAACAAGATTCAAGATCTAATTGACATTGGAGTGCTGAGGTTCATGCCGGACGGAGAGATGAAAATCTTCCGTTAAGGAGTTCTCCACCTGGAGTGACAAAGCTCAAAGCTGAGAGACTTTTGCTTCATTTTGAATTTTCAAAGTTGTAATTTCTTTTGTTATTCAAACAATTAACTGTTAATGTCAAACTCCTGTTTCATTAATGCATTGCATATGTTTGTCTTGAATTCATCCATTCGTTTTCACTACTCTTATGCTTTTCTTTATGATATTTAACTCTTGATAAAAAGCTGCAAGCCTTTAGAGGGAGGATGACGAAACAATACCGTAATCTCATACAGTATGCTTTTGAACAGACCGTGCTGATGATGTACAGGCATTTCTTTCAATTCCCAAACACTGGAGTTATAAGGAAGATAATCCCTATTCAACCCCTTCGAGCCAAAGAAGTAGGAGTTTTCTGTTCTAAAAAATCGAAACCTTTGATATAAACCTGGGGCAGGGTAGTATCTCAGTTAATTCAAAAAGGGTGCACATTGAAGTCGCAAACTCTCAGTTCGTAATACAACGAACGACATCAACAAAAGAAAGCATTCCTTTGGAATCAGAAGACAAGGGTGGTTCCCTATCACATAGGCAGTCATTACCTCTCAAAAGAGAAAAAACCCAATGAGCCAAAACCTGTAAAGGAGGCTTAGGAAAGCTGGGGCATCCCGCTGACTGTGGTCTCGAAAAACAGAGGCAGTCAGGAAAAAGTTAGGGATAACAAATTAAAATCAAAATAGAGAGGTCATTACAAATCCTCGACAACATGAAAAATGTTGCAAAAGAAAAAAGGAGATGATGACTGTCTCCCAAACTTAATTGGTGAACCATCACCCAAAAAGTCGTTCCAAACTCGAATAGAGTGCGACGCACAATTAACTGAGCTTAGGATTGAAGAACATCACGAAGAGCGGGTGGGTACAAATACACTTTGAGCCTTTATCCTTTGTTTCTTAAACCGTTAACCAAGCCACGTTAAAACCCTTCAAAAGTCCTAATTGAAGCATGGGTTAGTTCGAAAGCATACTGTTACCAAAGGTATCCTGACTCCTGTAAGGCTTTGCTCTAAAATCTTGTGTTGAATTGTCTTATAAAAAGTTTTCTGCTAAAAAACGCATTTTTCAAAACTTCGATACAAACATAAACTTTGCATTGCTTGAATATCATTGCTCGCATTTGGCTATTTGTTTGACAGCGAAGAAATTCATACAGCGAATGTTCGGAGGAACGAAAACTCTCTTAGTGAGTCAAAATCACTTTCAAAAAGATGACATTTCCAACGACAAATTTCCTATCAACAAGGGGCATGACATGTCACCATCCAATTAACCTGGGGCAGTCCAGTCAAGGTTTCAACAGATCTTTCAAAGTTCAGTTAACCTGGGGCAGTCCAGCCAAGATTTCAAGAAATCTCTCAATTTGCAGAGTAATCAGATTCAAGACTCCTTCATCATCACTTGGGGCATTCGAATGTCAAAAGTGTCCAAAGTTTTCCTTCATCACCTGCTGGAAATTACAACCACCAACAGAATAACTATCACAATTCCAGATTCGATTCCTGTATCTAGCCAGGGCATATCTGTGAGTAACTGAGTATGGACTCGACACCTGTATCTAGCCAGGGCATATCTGCATGAAGAGTTTAGAGATTTGATTCATGTATCTAACCAGGGCATATCTTTGAGCGTTCGATTGTGGATTAACACCTGTAACAAGCCAGGAAATCATCTACATGAAGAGATTGAAGATCAACACCTGTAACAAGCTAGGGAACCATCTTTCTTTCTCAGGTCAGAGATCAACACCTAAAACAAGCCAGGACAATATCTCCTTGACCAACCTTTCTTAAAAGTTCCAGATCAACACCTGTAGCAAGCCAGGAAAATATCTGTGGACGATTGATTGTGGATCAACACCTGTAACAAGCCAGGAAATTATCTACATAAAGAGTCTCTTTCATCACCACTTGGGGCATTCGAATGTCAAAAGTGTTCAACAATTCCTTCATCACCCGTTGGAAGATGTAGTTTTACACGAACTCATCATCAGGAAACCCTACATCGGTTCCTTCTCGACTCCAGATGCAGTTTTTACACGGACTCATCATGAAGCAACCCTACATCGGTTCCTTCTCAAACTCAAAATATTCTTGTAATCCCCGACCAGAGAGCCTTACAAAATCTAATTCCCCTGAGCAGGCAAGAATTCACTTTCCCTGACAGCATTCAAGATTCTTCCTATCCCCAGCGGAGTTCATCAAGTTCCCCAACATAACTTATCAAGTGGAATCCCCAGCGGAGCTCTCAGCAAAACCTCAGCGAAGTATCTCTTCCCACGGAGTAACTCCCCGCAGAGTAATCTCTCCAACAAGTTTATTCCCCAACAGAGTCATCTTCTCCTACCAGTTTATCCTTGCAACCATTATCCCCAGCGGAAGCGAAGAACTCTACTCTTCAACGTCAGCCCAGGGATCAACAAGCTCCCGGCAGTCGTCAAGGATTTATTTTCCTAGTTGAAAACACATTCATAGACATTTCACATTTTATACATCATAACGCATGCATATACACATCATATCACACAATCTCATTTATTCTTGAGAATATCATGACATCATGCATTTCATACATCATGACATTGCATACAACTGATGTCTTGCCTTTTCAGGAAAAAGGTCAATCCAAAGATGATTACTATCAACTGTCACAATTCCATATTCGATTCCTGTATCTAGCCAGGGCATATCTGAAGAGTTTGAAGATTCGATTCCTGTATCTAGCCAGGGCTTATCTGTAGACGACTAATTCCAGATTCGATTCCTGTATCTAGCCAGGGAATATCTGTGAGCGTTTGATTGTAGATTCGATACCTGTATTCAGCCAGGGCATGTCTGCATGAAGAGACTGAAGATCAACCCCTGTAACAGGCCAGGAAATTATCTTTCTTTCTAAAGTACGCAAGTTCTTGCTAAGGAATCTCTTATGCGATTGACACACAATTCCAAATGGCATCTATAAGCCCATTCTCGACAAAGTTCCATCACACCTCCCGATGGCATCTGTAAGCCCATCTCCACAACTATCCATTACACTTCCAAATGGCATCTATAAGCCCATTCCCGACAAGGTTCTGTCACATCTCCAGATGGCATCTCTAAGCCCATCACCAAATGGCATCTTTAAGCCCATTCCCTCCACCATCACATCACCGAGTGAAAATTTCCGGGCACTCTAGTGTACAATCTCCTTTTACCTTCAGGTCGCGAACGGCAAACTTGTCAATCTAACTCTTCAGGTTCAAGAAGATGGAACAGGGGCAACTGTTGTACCCTAAAATTTGCCCTCGTATTTTTCCACAAGAAATCACAGCTTCGAGCTTTTCCTGATTTTTCAGATCGACGTAAGATTCAGTTAAACAGACTTTTCTTATCAGTCAGACAAAATTAGGGTTGATTTTAAAGCAGTTCAGGCAGATTGCTAAAGTTTGGTTGAGTTAGCTCAGGTTTTGATCAGGCGGACGTTTCTTTGACATTTAATCAAGAACTAGGGTTTGTGCGCGCAGAAAGAATTAATTTTACAGTTCTTTTCAGTTTACTCTGAAATTTGGATTGAGGCATTTGAATCAAGAACTTGCAGAATTTTGTTTAATCAGTAAAGGCTAAGGCATTTAATTTGAGATGAGATAAAAGCTGAGGTACTTAATTTGAGAATCTACAGTGATTGATTTGATCAGTAAAAGGATAAGTATCTGGATGTTGGTTTGATTAACTCTGCATTGTTTAATTGGAGCGCCGGGTTTATTATTGATTAACCACAATGTTCATTAATTGTTTATTTATTCTAAGTTAGGATAATTGGGATTTATTTCCATTTATTATAATGTAAGAATTTATAAATAATTAAATAGACAGCAGAAAGAAGAATTAACTGACAAAAAGGATTTCATTCATCTTTAATTGTTTTGTTACAAGTTATTATTTGAACAAACTGTAAATTTATTTACATCTTTGATTACAATAATAATAGTACAAAATAATTGAAATGAAATAAAACTATCCTAAGAATTTCTTAATTCTTCAACCTCCATTTGTTGCTCTCCAATGCTCCATTGAGTTTTATCTGCAAAACAAAGAGAAAAAGAAAAGTAAGCAGATAAAATTAAAAAGACAGACAATAATTTAAAGATTAATCATTAAAGGCAACTGGCCGGAATCAGTTTGCCCTCTCTGCAAATCACGAGATTTCTCCCGGTTCACAAAGAGGGATGAAAAATGCTTGCAAAAGAAAAAGACATGAAATGCACAAAAGTATGATTGCACAAATTCAAAATTGTCACACATGCTGCCTAGTTTCAAGTTTTCAACCAAAGGAACCAAATCAATTGAAAAATGGTCAAAAAGCTACATAGTTCATAAAATGCGAAACAAAATCCAAAGGCAAACTGAATTGAACTAGAACTACAAAGTTCCAATTTCAAACTTTCCACAAGATATCCAAAAAGGTGTCCAAAAAGATATCAAGACATCAAAGTACAAAAGGCTATCAAAAAGGCTATCACAAAGATGCAGGAAAGCTGGAGAAAGAGATAAAGTATGCAGAGTAAACCAATATTGCAAGCAAGCAAGTTTCAATTTCATCATTTCCTATGGCCAGCTACCTTTTCTGTAAAAGGACAGATTTTAAACAATATTCTATGCTTTAATTTGTACTAGAGAGAGAGAAGAGAGAAAGAGAAGATAGGCTTACAGGTTTAGGCATGAGGACAAAATATATAAAACAAACTGGTATCAACACAGTAAGACGGGGGCAAAAAATATCAAAAAGAAGAAACACCACCAAACTGTAGAGAACAAAAAGAGCAGGCTGCCTCCACAAACGATAAAACACTTCAAAACCTTACAAACCATAAAAGCTTTAAACACTAAACCTGCATAAGCCTTTGCCTCTAAACAGCATAAGCCTGAACTGTCAAGCCTAAGCTCATACCAGAAGCTTCAAACTTTCTCCAAGCAAGCCTAAAAGCCAAAGGCCTCCAAACCTCACAACAAAACCTTAAACCTGCATTCAAAACATCAAAGCCTGCAGAAGCCAAGCTTAACCTGTCCAAGCCTTAGAGCAACAAACCATACCCAAATAATACCCTCAGAATACTCTCATCATAGGGTTCACATACCTTCAAGGCAACACAGATACAAGCAAGCCAAATGAACTCTCAGAACTGTAAAGTTCATCATCAAGTAACGAAACCAACATTTCAATAAGCACATAAAGCATACAGAAGAGAAAAAGAAGCATACAAGTCTGCAAACATACTAGGCAACTGAGGCAAAAGGTAGAAGAGGAAAAGGCGAATATATCAAACATCCCGAAGCAACACTCAGATTCTATAAGCATATCAAAGGCATCAAGCCATCATACAAGGCAACTGAGGCAAAAGGCATAGCAACGTACAGAGGCAAACATCCAAAGAGACAAGAAGAAGAAAAGAGGTGATAAAGTAAGGGTTTTCAAGCTTATCATCATTAAACCCTAAACAACAAAAAAGGAAGCAATACAAAATACCATGTTCTCCAACAAAACAAGCAAGCTAGCTCATCAGCGCTTTCCCCTCGCCTCTGGCCGCCACAGCCCCTCCCATTCATCTCCTCCTCCGTCTCCAAGGTCAAAGGTAGTATTCTTATACACTTTTCATGCATTTTAAATAATAAACAACAACAATACTTAATCAAAGCTTGAAATCAAAAAGAACTAACAAAAACCCCAAGGCATAAGAAGGAGAGGCCGTTACCTTTGCTTATATTTGCTCGAGCGGTCCATGGAGGGAGGAAGACGGATGATGGCGCGGTGGCCCTAGGCGGAGGATCTCGATTCAGTGGCCCTTACGTTGAGGAAAGAGGAGAAGAGAAGGACGAAGACGAAGACGAACAACGACGGCGCCGTTGTGTTCAAACAAACCCTAACATCCAAATGACACGAAACAAAGAAACCCTAAGACAAAACTTGTGTCAACGCTTGGGCCTTGCCCCGTTTCAGTGCCTAAAGCCCAATCACAAACCCAGACACACCCCCCCCTCATTCTTAAACATGCCAATTCTGTTTTGGACCATAACACGCTCCCAAGCCCATTCATTTCTTCTCTTCTTTTTGAATGATACACTAGTTTTTCATATAAGAATATTAAATATAATTACATAAAATTAATTCTTTTCTTAAAACTTTCATTTTTGTTAAAACCTTTGTGTATAATCCATTAACACATAAAACTTAAAATATTTTCTTTTTTCTTAAACTCAAAACATTTCCATTTATTTTCTTAAAATATTTGGTTTTGTACATTAATACTAAAAATAAAATACCTAAGATATAATTAAACTTAAAACACCTTTTCTATTATTTTATTAAAACTTGTTTTGCTTTGTACATAAACCAAAAATGTAAATGATACATTTTTCTTAAACTCAAAACATTTCCATTTCTTTTCTTAAAATATTTTGTACATATTAGCAAAATACGAGAATACAAAATTAAATAAACAAACCACTTAATTTTTCATTAAGTTCACATCTCAACTTGTAAATAAACCTCATACATTTACACATACACTTACACATTTACAATACACAGATACGTTGATATATTTACTATACATTGACACATTTACATTATTCTATTCTTATACATTGCTATACATTATATTTTACATTTGCGCAATTCAATTTGGTTGTAAATTATTTGGATACTACTCTCCTATAAGTCTCATCCCCATTTGTAAATTTGTACCCCCAGTCCCGGATACTTATTTATAATAGCGTAGACTTTAAATTCCCGCAATTTACCGCTTTCAAATATACCATGGTTAGACCTAGGGTTTGTATGTACATAAAATCAAATGCTAGATAACCTAATACAAGACAAATACATGAAATAAATACACAATCACACTTGCATCCCTAGGGTAATCCCGCTTGTTGCCTTCGAAAATGGGCCATGCTTGCACGTCGAGTTTCTTTGGCAAAACAATTCAAATGATCATAAGCCCCTCGATGACGCTTTCGAAAGTTGCCTATCAAAATGATCATAGTACCTTCAAGTAAAATTACCAAAGACACTTGGCATCATTGCATTCATGGTCCATACGATGACGCGCGCATGTCCTGTTAAACATCCTAAACGCAAGATTGTCCACCAAATACAATGATGGAACAAAATTGTTAAAAGGGGTTAAAACATAAGAAAAACCTTTGACTACAATAGGGGTAGATAACTCTTAGTTACTTGATCAAACTTGCAAAAACACTTGCCTACTTTTCAAAACCACACTCCATAAACACTTTCAAAACAAACTTCCAAAAACATTTGAAACATCTTTTCGAAAAGATACACACCATTGTAAAACACTCAAACACGAGTCATTACATTGGTTGCCTAAGACAAGGCATCTTCTTCAAAAACATTTTCAAAACACACCCACACACCACAATTTCAAGCAATTTGAAAATCAAAGGCAAGTGATCTAAAACCAAGTAACTAAGAGCCTATGGATAACCATGGATGAAAAGGGTGCTAATACCTTCCCTTTTCATAATCTACCCCCCGAACCCACGAAACATCTCAAAAGGTTTTACCTGTGCTTTTTAACCTTTCCTTTAGGATAAAATAAAAAGTCGGTGGCGACTCTTGCTCAACCGAACAAGTGTGAATACAAACGCAAAACCTCAAGTCAGTTCTCCCACCGTATCACACATGGATACCGGACATCTGTCCGCACTTCAACAGGAGAAACCCCGTTCTCCCTTGTGTATGGAATGGAAGTTGCGCTCCCAATTGAGGTTGAGATTCCCTCTTTGGGTGTGATAATGGAAACCAAGTTGTTAGAGGCTGAATGGGTCTGAAACAGGTTTGACTATTTGAATTTGATCGAAGAGAAGAGAATGACAGCTTTGTGTCATGAACAATTATATCATAAGAGAATGAAGAAATCTTTTGATAAGAAGGTCAAGCCTCGTGAATTCAAAGAAGGCGACCTCGTGCTCAGGAAGATCATGTCTTTTAACGCTGATTCTAGGGGCAAGTGGACTCCCAATTTTGAAGGCCCATATGTTGTCAAGAAAGCCTTCTCTGGAGGTGTATTAATTCCTGAAACTATGGATGACGAGGAGTACCCACGTCACACGAATACTGATGCAATCAAGAAATACTTCGCCTAAAGAAATAAAAAGAACAGCTCGCTAAGTTGAAAACTCGAAAGGGAGGCTTAGGCAAAAAGGAACGTCCCGATAGACCGAAAACCCGAAAGGGCGGTCTAGGAAAAAATTAGAGACATAAACAGAAAAAATTTCACGCTAAGTTGAAAACCCGCAAGGGTAGCTTAGGGAAAAGTTAGGGACTTTCTTGGAAAGTAACTACATCAGACAAGACTTAATCATTGAAGCAACAATCTTCTCGGATCCTCATCATATTTCAACGGAAGTTGCTGCTCAGGATTTCAAAAGTTGTTAGAGGGTATAGTGGTCAATGTATCTCAATGTATCTTTTCCATTATATATTACCATTTTACGAACTTTGTAATTATCCATGGAGTCTCGCCATTCGCAGACTACCATTCTATTAATGAAATTTGAGCTTTTGCCCAATTCTTTGTATTTCTTATTTTATTTATCTTGCAAAGACTCCATTTATTATTGATAATAATTTTCAAAGCGAAAAGATTAAATAACAAAATTGTTTTTCAAAAAGAATTTACAATTTACTTTTACTTTAGATTTTGTGATTCAAGAGGAAAACAAAAAGTAGTGATCCCAGGAACAGATGAACTCCAGTGGTTTTGAGAATTTTTGTTTCTCCCCGGGAAGGTTTTCTCAGGACGTTTTCGCTAAATTAGCTTTGTGACTCCAGTGTCCCCAGTCAAGGCTTGGTTCATTTTTCTTCTTTTCTGAATTTGCATGAAGATCCAATTCAAGTTTTCTCCAGTGAAGGTTTCACTTATTGGATAGAAGTCCTCTTTTCCTAGAAAAGTTAGTACAATTTTTACTCTCGAAGAACACATATCTTCGGTTCCCCAGTGAAAAACGTATTTTGGTTTCCCCTTTGATGATATGGTGTTTGATCTCCTCAATGGAGTCAGTACAAAGTCCCCAATAGATGTCTCGATGATGAGGTGTTATATGCTTTGGTGAAGTATGTATGTTTTTCCTCCTTCAAAATGGGCCTGAATTCCCCAGTGAATGATTTGATGATTTGGTGTCCATTTGCTCTATTTAAAAATAGTAGTGCAATCCCCAGTAGAACTGTTACATTTGAAAATATTTATTTCCCTGTTGAAGTCTGAGTGTTATTCCCTAGTGAAGCCTGGAGAAGGATGTTATATCCCTATATCTGTATTGTTTTGTCACTATGCTATGTTTCTCGCCAGTGAAGTTAAGCCATGCAGTAGGACTTTGCTTCCTCAGTTGGTGCTTATTTTTCTTTCGGGATGTTCATCTTGGATGTGATTTAGCTGAGTATTGTGTGCGCCCGAGTTTGTTTTGTTTGTTTATCCCCAGTACTATATCTTTGTTTTGTCAACATATGCACGATAGCACTCAAACATTCATACATACATCATGCATAGCTAAACTTATAAAATCATTGCTCATCCATACCCATTGTTATTTTGTTGAGATATTACCCTATTTTGCATATTTGTGTTTTCCTCTCTCCAATAGAGTGTAATCTTTAAGCAGAAAGAGTATATTCTTTCAATTCCCCCCACTGAGTTATCCCATGTGGAAGATTTTTTTTGTTTAGCCTTCCTACACAGCTCTTGACTGGATGATTTGGGTTTCCATCTTGAGTTTATTTCTCAAAGAATGTATTTTGGCAGGTCGTTTTACTCCAGTTTATTTCTGGATTGAATCTTTGTTTCCCAATAATATTATTACTTTGGATGTTTGAAAGTTTCGAGTTTTGGTTTGAGAATGTGCATTTATTTTGCACAAGAAGACTTTATCTCCTCAGCAGGAATATGTTGGAATTTCCCCAGGAAGCCATTTTGTTTTCCCTAGGAAGTCATTTTACAACTCTCCACAACAGCAAGTAGCAGGTCTCTTTATTTGAGACAACTTATATATTACCCTTTCCAGACAGAGTTCCTTGTTTAAAGAAGAAGTTGAGACCCATTCTAGGTGAAATGCCAGAATTTTGGGAAAAACTTGTTATCTTTTTGCTACCCTCAGTGAACGTTGGTAGTTCATCGTTAATGAATGGCGGTGCTATGATATATTATCTTTCTACCTTAAGTGAAAGTTGGTAGGTCACTTTCAGTAAACGCCGATGATTTTTATCTTTTTGCTACCCTTAGTGAATGTTGGTAGTTCATCGTCAATGAGCGGCGGCGCTATCATATATTCTCTTTCTACCTTCAGTGAAAGTTGGTAGGTCGCCTTCAGTGAACATCAGTGATTGTTATATTTTTCTACCCTCAATGTATGTTAGTAGTTCATCGTCAGTGAACGGCGGTGCTATGATATATTCTCTTTCTACCTTCAGTGAAAGATGGTAGGTCACCTTCAGTGAATGTCGGTGATTGTTATCTTTTTTCTAACTTCAGTGAATGTTGGTAGTTCATTGTCAGTGAACGGAGGTGCTATGATATATTCTCTTTCTACCTTTAATGAAATTTGGTAGGTCACCTTCAATGAACGTCGGTGATTGTTATATTTTTGATACCTTCAGTAAATGTAGGTAGTTCATCGTCAGTGAACGATGGTGCTATGATATATTCTCTTTCTACCTTCAGTAAAAGTTGGTAGGTCACCTTCAGTGAACATCTGTGATTGTTATCTTTTTGCTACCTTTAGTAAACGTTGGTAGTTCATCGTCAGTGAATGGAGGTGCTATGATATATTCCCTTTCTACCTTCAGTGAAAGTTGGTAGGTCATCTTCAGTGAACATTGGTGATTGTTATCTTTTTGCTACCCTCAATGAAACTTAGTAGTTCATCGTCAGTGAACGGCGGTGCTATGATATATTCTCTTTCTACCTTCAGTAAAAGTTGGTAGGTGACCTTTAGTGAAAGTTGGTGATTGTTATATCTTTTTTTGCTACCTTCAGTGAACGTTGGTAGTTCACTATCAATAAATGGCAGTGCTGTGATATTTCTTGTTCTCTCTACCCTTAGTGGACGTTGGTAGCTCACCGTTAGTAAATGTCGGTGGTTTTTTTATTTCATCTTTCTACCTTCAGTGAACATTGGTAGTTTCACCTTCAGTAGAAGTTGGTGTATCCTTTTACTTTTTACCACCCTCTATGAGTCGGGTCTTTTGATCCACCAGTGTTTTATTTTCCTGGTTTGGTTCCCCTTTTTGATCTTTATTTCCTTTGTTACATCCCCAGTGGTGTTTTGCATCTCTTTGATTTTGTTCATATGCATTCATACTCATAAGTATTGAATGGCATCTTAGGGCCAAAAATAGGGTTTTTTTTTATATTTAAGTATCTTTGATCACGTCTACACGAAGATTTTTAACCTTTGTATCTCCAGATAGAACAAACTTAAATAAGGGAAGCTTTTGTACCAAAATTTTTGCCCCTAAGATCCCTTCATCATACCATTTTGATTAAATCACAACAAGTCACATTAGGGCTTGTGGTTCTTCTCCCCATATTTAGCTTTTATCTTTGAGGAATCACCAAGCACCTTGACTTATTTTCTTTTGTGATCATAAATATTTTGTCTTGATTTTGCTTCCAATTAATAAAATGCAATGTTGGTTTGTCTTACTTGTTGATAATGTAGGTAAAGGAAATGTGGCTTAGCAAGTTGATCCATGGGTTAATGAGTTTATTTCCATGCCCTAGTCAATAAAGCTTGAGAAATTAAAACCTCACCATTGAAGTTGTTTCATAATGGATGGAATGGCAAGGTTTATTTTAGTTAACTACATTTCCAAGTTATCAAATTGATTCAAAAGTACAAGGGGTTGATTGAAGAAGTTGTCATGGTTGGACAAGGTCTTGT
Source organism: Vicia faba (assembly GCA_948472305.1). Lineage (NCBI taxonomy): Eukaryota > Viridiplantae > Streptophyta > Magnoliopsida > Fabales > Fabaceae > Vicia > Vicia faba. Next base: position 296,141,609 of record OX451735.1, read on the forward strand.
TCTTATTGGTCACAAGTGCATATTTCTCTCAATTATCAAGATATGGAAGTGGTTTTTGTTGATATGAGTCCTCAATATCATCCTAAACAACTTCTATTTGCAAAGCAAGAGTATTGGTACAAGAAGGTTGTTCAAAATTGTCAACGTTCCTCAAAGCATTTTCTTGATCTAAGAGATAGGTTTTGAACTTAAAAGAAGTATATCTTGCTCATCTTTTGGTATTTTTGAGTGATTCCAAAGACATCCTTCTCTTCAAAGGTTTATTAACAAATCACTTCAAAAGTTTCAAGGACTTTTCATGAGGAAGAAACATGATGATGAAGAAAGATTACAAGTCCTCCAGATGAACCCTCATTTTCTCATGTGTGACTTCAAATGATCGTAACTTGGTTAATTTTTATCACCTTGAGCCTAATATTTTTTCACAATGATCTTGAGGATGTGAACTTTATTCCTTCTTTTACATGAAAAGTGAGAAAATGGATAGAAGATGCCTTAAGGATAGAAAATATTATAGGTCATTTCATGATTTTTTCCAACTTCAACAATTCATAACTCTCTCAATTTTTGGATATTTTGAATGGTTCAAGTTTCAAAATGTCATTCAAGATGTCTATTTCATGCCATGTTTTTTGGTTAAGAGCAAATTCCAAGTGGAAGGCCATGTTTGGATGCAAAACATTATAGGTCACTTTTGAAGAAAAATTTGAAATATTTCTAAGTATGGAAAGTCAACCATTTTTATACAACTTTGACTCAATTAAACTCTCAGATCAAGCATCCATTTGATTCCATTCTTTTTCCATTGCAAATATTGTAACCTCATCTTTCTAAAGCATCAAGATTCATGCCCTAAGACCCCTTGAGTTGAAAATGCCATTGTTTTGAAATTGGTAGCTTGAAACTGAAGTTTCATCACAAGTCAGATTTTGAAATATTTGTTTTGGCTTCTAATCATAAGTTTTCCACGCATTTTATCTTCTAATCATGCTTAGCACCTTTCCAAAGGTGTTTAACATCATGAAATGCACGATTTGGCTGAGTTTTGATGCTAAACAAGTCACACTTTGTTCATGCTGTAGACCTCCGACGATTTCCCTCCAAACATCATCATTTCACACGCTTGAGGATCCCATTAATTCTCCTATAAATAGAGGGTCATCCCCTATTCATTTCCTTAAGCTTGAATAGCCAGAATCACCCTGCCAAACTTGTTCCATAACTCAAATTTCGGTAACTTCGAAATCAGTGTTCAAGCCTTTTTCAATCCAATTTTTCTATCAATTTACCTTCCTTGATCTTCCCTGAAGCTAACGATACAATTACTTTTAAGAATCATGCCCTATATTGCTCCATAGAAGTCTAGTTTCAGAGCCATTTAACTCAACTTCAATAGGTAGATTTCTCCATCAATTCTTCAAAACTTTGATATCATTGTGATTCCCTCATTGCCCTGGTTCTAGTTGCAACACTTACTTTTATCTGGAAACACGTTTTGACCATGAAATTTCAAATCCCTTTTCAAAACTTTCCTTCCAAATTGCTTGAGATACAGTTTATATAAATTTGTCGCGAAGATGTGGTTGTCTTCGTCTTGAATAGACGAAGCGAATGGTATAGGTCTGAGCTTCTGATTTTACAGTTTGAGAGACCTGCAATTCACGTTGGCTGGAGGATGAAGATGACCAACGTGTCATCTTCCAACCAATGAAGGCGCGCCATCTGTTATTTTTGAAAAACTGATTTAATTAATGATTCAATGCTTTATTCACTAACGACCATGATATGCACAATGCGCCAGATCCCTTAGATTTGATTACTAACGTTTTTTGACTCTCATCCAATGGTCCACATATTTTTGACTTTATTTTTTCTTTTCTGATTTTTATATTTAATCATTTTAAATTTCAAAAAATCATAGAAAAATTATTTTTAGTCCAAAAAATATGAAAAAATTATGAAAAATATTTTTGATTTTTCTCTTTCTGTTTTTTATTTTTTCATAAATTTATTTTGTGTTTTGATATTTTTTTTTATAAATTTTCACTTTATTTGAAATATTTTAAATGTTTAAAAATACTTTTATGCATTTTTAAATTCTGAAAAAATTATGGAATGATCCAATGATATTGTGACAAATATTTGTGATCTCATTTATTTTTTATTTCTGACTTTGTTATTTTTCATCATTTTTGGTTTATTTTGCCCATTTGTTTTAATTTTAACAATAGTTTCTGACTTTAAAAAATTACCAAAAATTTTATAAAAATGTTTGAGTTCATTTCTGCTTTTTCCATGGTCTTAATGTTTCTTAATTAATTTGAACATAGTTTCCTTTTTTCTCTTTTATTTTCATTTTTAATCATTTTTAAACCCTAATCCTTTTATTTTAAAATACAATTTAATTTTTGTATATTTTCTGGATGATCTTGGGTTGAATTTTTTATCATGAACTTTATTAGCATCATTGGATCCATGGTGTTGAGTCTAACTCCACAAAAATGGATGAATAATTTTAATAATAGTTTGATTAAATTTTAATTTCAATGTGGTTTATATATTCTTTCTCACCCTTCTTCATCTTATCCCTTTCTTATTGCACTAAGTGTTATTGGAGTATGATCTTTATATCATGTCTTAAAACAAATGGTGCATAGATTGCTATTGACCAACCTCAAAATAGGTGCGACTTCTACATAAGTCCACTTACGATTGCTTAACATAGCGCTAAATTTTGTCCCGATTCGAATAAATGATCATGAGTGGCCCAAACCTATGTTTGCAAGCCCAAGTATGTTAATTTGATCTCTTTGATCCAATAACCTTGATATTCATGGTATGGAGGCTTTGGTTCTACCAATCCTCTAATGGATCTACAACACTTTTGGTCAACGCGGATCACTTAAACATCGTTGATCATTAAATTGTACTTTTGAGGATTCCAAATGGATGATATACTTGACAAAAAAACAAATGCAACTTGTTGTGTGGAGGCTTTGGTTCTACCAATCCTCTAATGAGTTCCAAATGCAAGTTTCAAGATGGTCATCAAACTAACCACTAATTATTAAATTGTTTTTTTACTTTATGCTTTTATTTTGTATGCTTTATGTACCATTTACTTTAAGCATTACATTTCATGCCATTTTTATTTTGCTCACTTGAGCATTTACTTTCTTGTCATTTTTATTTTGCTCACTTGAGCTTTTCTTTTCTCTTCTAAGACACCTAATAATCAACATGAACCATAAAAACTTTTAATGATACTTGGACTATTTGGTTACTATCCTTGGCATTATGGAGTATTGGACTTCTTGGACTTAGGATTAGAAACCTTGACCCATGTTGGAGACCTTGTGGCCTTAATTGATATTTTTTCTGGAGTTCTTGAGGTTTACCTCAAGAAATTGGGTTATTTATTTGTTTTGTGTGCAGGTATTTATAATTACATTCTTTGCTTGTAATATGGAATACACCCGTATACAGCCGTTACTCTGCCCAATTTTTTGTGAAGACTTAATACATTTTAAGTTTGGTTCTCAAGAGGTCTAGTATCTTTTCTTTTTTTGTTTCAATCCAAAGAATGAGAATTCTATCTTGACTCATAATGTCAAGTATTGGCTTCTTATTGGTTAGATGGTTCTTCTCCCTAACTTTTACCTTATGCTTTAGGATAGTCCTTTCTCCTCCTCCCCTCTTCTATAATTTCAAAAATCTTCTTCCTCCTTTTGAAAACTCTTCTTGTTTTTTTTACTTGAACCAATTTCATAATAAACTTGGGCTTATGTCCATGCATTTTCAAAATAATTTCATAAATAAATATCAATCAACTTAATAATACTTTGACATTTTTTTGTGAGAAGACTAAAAAAGTCAATCAATCTCATTTCAAACCATTTTGCCACTTTGGCTTGCCAATCCTTGTAGTGATGCAAACAACTATACTTCTACAATATGTATTGAAGTGAGATATTTTCCACTTGGGTGTTGAGTGAGGCATTGTTGATTTTAAAATCCAAGCCATAGCCTCTATTTTGAGATGATGCGAATTCTCCTTTCTCATGATTGTGGGTAGTAAGTATGTTTTCCACACGGACAATGACGATGATGTATTATCTCATAAAATCAATTAACACACTTGTGTTTTAAAATTTTTAAAAGAGGAACTACGTGTACCCTGATCCCCTATTGCATGAAAGGTGGTACGTAGGCACTAAAGGTTCACAACTGCGGCGGGTGCAAAAATCATAAAAAATATATTTCTTTTCTCACCTCCACCATCTATTTTTATGCAACATTTTATAGACAAAATATATAGATTTTTACAAAGAGGTTCCTACGGAGTACCGTAGATGTTTAGGGTGCTAATACCTCCCCTTTGCATAACCAACCCTCTTACCTTGAATCTTTCCCCCTCTTTTTGGGTTATTCGCTCCTTTCCCATTCCTTTGGAAACAATAAAGCGCGATGGTGATTTTTATTTTGATTTGTATAAGTCTAGTCAATCCAATGGCTTAGTCTTAAATATTTCTACTGCTACAGCTTCATAAGGAATCATGAGGTTTTGGGCTCGAGTTCACACCCACTTGAGATAAGGCTCCAAAGGAATGGAGTACTTATACCCCAACATCTTGCTATCATCCTTGTTAACCATGCCCCAAGCTCGTATGTATCTCTGACGATAACCTTGGACATTGCTCTCATAGTCAAATGTAATTCCTTGGACAAGTGCATCACGAGGGCCATCCCTCCTAGCATACCCAAATTGTCGCAAAGCTAAACAAGGATAGTAGGTGATACCTCCCCTAATTCCAAGTATAGGGACATTAGGGAATTCCCCATAACGGCCAATAATAGTTAGGTCCTCCATAGATCGAGCACACTAATAAATATCAGAATGTGTGAGTGACATTAATATTTGAAACCATGTCAAGCCTTGCTCACTCTTCAACATTGATCGAGGTAGGTGTGAAATAAACCATCTAGAGAGTAATGAAATGTAACACAAAAGAGTTCCCCTCCTCCTTATGGTGCCAGTGTGGAAGCAATGTAGAATATCTCCAAGCAAAGTAGGTATGGGATTATGAGAGATAAAAACCTTGATGGTATTCACATTTATGAGTTGGTACGGATTTGGAAATAAAACCAAATCATATATTAAAAGGGCCAAGAAATCCTCAAAATCTTGAAATTCCAAATCTTCCCAGAACAAACAAGCCTTCTCCAACAGAAACTTGGCTAAGAAACCCTTAACTCCACTTCTTGTCTCCCAATTTCCCACAATGTCAGATCTCTTCAAATGCAAAGCTTTTGAAATAACTTTAGGTTTTGGATTCTCTTTTAAACCGGTGAATGGTATTTAATCAAGCACATGAACTCCTAATAATTGAGAGAATTCCTCTAATGTAGGCACCAATTGATAGTCGGGAAAGGTGAAACAATGATGCATAGGATCAAAGAATTGGAAAAGTACACACATCATTTCTTCTTGGAAGTTTAAGGTAGCCAAGTTGAGAAGTCGACCATATTTCTTGGTGAAAGGAGAATCTCCAGGAACTCTTGATGCTAACTCTTGAAGTTGAGGATGTACTTTCACGAAGTTGACTCAGATAGTATTCCTGCGAGTAGAAGTCATGACCTACAAAACAGAACAAAGATAAATTCCTAAATCCTTGAAATGGTTAGTAATAATTATTTATGATGTTATGATGTTTATGATGATATGAATAATAATCACAAACAAAGCACACAAAAATCTTAGGCTTAGGCTTGCATGGGTTTCATAGGTAAGTACCCTCTTGGAGTTTAGTTGGTTCAACCTGTCCTAAAAAGTAATCAGGTTCTAGGGAATCTCAATATCAATGATCTTTCTTCATTGGGCATTGTTTTAGCACAATCAATCTTTTCTTGCAGCCAAAATATCCAAAAAATCCGATCTCAATGAGCGTAGTATCGAGTATCAACCAATTTTCATCTTTCCACCGAAATCAGCTATCTCACTACTTCCTAATGGAGAAGTTGTTCAATTAAAGGTTCTAAGGTTTGTTAATGCTTCATGACATCACTCAGTGGCCCTGTATTCTCCTTAATTCTCCATAAGGGATATTGGTGCCCACAAATATGTCACACTAACATAGCTATTGTCTCAACCATATCGGTCTACACCGTACAGTCTCCACAATCTTTGATATTTACCTAATGGTGTTCCCAGATCCGGGTAGAGGATCAATATAAACCCAAAAAAGGACCCGTAAAATGTAAAGCAAACAAATCAAACAATGAAAGCAAGTAAATGTGATCTAACTCTAAGGTAACCCCACTTTTAAATACTCCCCAGCAGAGTCGCCAGTTCTGTAATACAGTGGGAGAACTGACTTGGTTGTTTTGCGTTTGATCGCAATTGTTACGGATAGCAAGAGTCGCCACCGACTTTTCTTTTATCCAATAAGGAAAGGGTGAAAAGAACACGAAAGACCTTTGATATATTTTCTTGAGTTCGGGGGGTAGATTATGAAAAGGAGAGGTGTTAGCACCATTTTCATCCATAGTTATCTATGGGCTCTTATTTTCTTGCTAGATCTCTTTTGAAATTGCTTTGTTTGAAATGTGTTCGTGGTGGATTTTGAAAGTATTTTTGAAAAGCGCCTTCGTTTAGGCAAACTTTGTAATGATTCTTGTCTCTATAAGAATGCATACAAAGTGTTGGACTTTTGAAAATATTTCATGTTTTTGAAAGTGTTTGGTGTATTTGAAAAGATGTTTGTTTTTTAAGATGGATTGTGAGCAAGAAACTAAGAATGTTCTACCTGCTCAAAGGTCTTTTGTTCATTTCGCTCCTCCTTTGATATTTCTATCTCACTATTGATTGGTAAGTAGCCTTATCTTTGGATGTAAAGGGATGGACGTGGGACATCGTATAGTCATGAATAGCAATGTTGTGAAATATCTTAGCATTTCTCTTGAGGGACTAAGATCATTTGTAAGGCAATATTCGTAGCGTCATCGAGAGACTATGATCTTATATTTTGATTGTTTTTGCTAAGATGTCTCACATGCATATCATGACTAGTTTACTCAAGGAAACATAGTGGAGTTAACCCTAGAGGTGTAAAGTGTGCAAGTGTTTTGTATTCCATGCTTGGTTTAATCTTGAATTAGGTTTTCTAAGATTGATTTTATCTTGCCATACAAACCCTAATTACTAACATTATATGAAAGCGATAAATTGCGAAAAGTAAATGTTCTACGCTATTACATCATTAGGGGATGGGGTATACAAATTTACAAATGGGGATTGCAAGAAATTAAATCCTAATTATCTATTACAAACATATTGAATTTGAATAAATGTATAAGAATGAAATGAATATAATGTACAAGTATGAATGGATAAGGAATGAATTTTATTTGGATTTTTGTTAAGAAAAATAGTTTTGACCTAATTAATTTATAAGAAAATATTTAAATAAAATAAGAAAATTAAAATTGAGTTAGTAAAAGAAATTAATTTATTAAAGAAAATAAGTTATTTAGGGTTTTGTTTGTGAAAAAAAGCTTTAATTAAATTAAACTAGATAAAAAATAATTAATCAAAAGAAAAAGAAAAACCTAAGTTCTAAGTTAATTTTAATCAAAAGATAATAAATTACCTAAGTCTAATTACTAATTTATTTAAGAGAAGAATTAAATTTGTTTAAGAAAATATTTTTGTCTTTTTTAGTTTAAAAAAAAAGTATATTAGGTATATAAATAAATAAATAAAATATTTTTTGTATTTTTGTTAATAAAAATAATATGATAATAACAATATTAATAATAAATAATAAAAATATAAAAATAAAATAAAAGTCAGAAATGGTGTAAAAATGATTTTGGGGTGTTTTGTAGTAAAAAAAAGTTTTCATACTAAGTCTGGCCCATTAAGGTTTTTTTTTGTTAGTCAGCAAAAGAAATAAAATAAACAACGGGCCTATGTAGTTATAAGTGAGCAGGGAGTGAGGCTGAGTAAATGAGGAATCAAGCCCAAAGGGAGGTCCAACATGTTGGTTGTTTCAAACAAAAAGGAAATGAAAACAAAGAAAAATGCCAAAACATACGTTGGGGCTCGAACCCAGGTCCAAGAGGTAACAGGCGCGTGCTTCTACCACTGGGGTAGCTATACATCCGGTATTATAAAAAAATTCATAAATATATATTACAAATCAAGTCCATGGCCTGAACTTCAACTTCAACCTCACGCACAGCCAAAAAACCTGTACCTTGCTCATTTCTCAATAAAAATTGAAAATACAAACATGAAAAGTGTAGCAAATTCTAGCACGATTCCAGAAATATAAATAACTATAACTATAAATCAAAGATGAATGAGAATTTTGTTGGCCCTAATCCGAACCCTATTTTTTCCAGAAATTTCAATCTCAAAATTCTCTAAGCTCAGGCAATATAAATGAAAACTATGAACATGGTTAGCTTTAGGGCAATGATGTTTACATTTTATCTTTTAAAATGAAAGCCTAACAATGCCTATATGAAGAGTTGAAATTTAAGAAAATTACCTTCAAAACTAGAAATCGTGAAATGAGTTAGAGGACCTTTCAAGGTGTTGTGATGATTGGGTTAGCTTTAGTGAACCTCCAGGAAGCTAATGCAATGATTAGTCTGTGCTGAGGATGGATTGAATGGTCTAGAGAAGTCAAGATGCAATGCCATGTTTTTGAAAATGGAGGTTGGTGAAGATGGAGTTACAGTTGGATAACAGGTGTTGGGATTGTTTATGTATGATGTTTAGAAGCTTTAGGAACCAAAAGGCCAAGAAACACACGAGTGGATTTGAAGATTGGATTCAAAACACAGAAATGACAAGTATTGAGGTGTTCTTGGTAATAATATATTTTAGGGTGTTTCAAGGCTTGAGCATTCGTTCTTTAGCTTGCAAATAGTGCATGTATTTATAGGCAATAGGTTTCAAGTGTTACAACAACTCAAAATTTGAATTCTCAAGTTATGGCAACTTTGCTTGTTTTTGTAGTAAACATGACAAACATCTTCCCAAGGCTTGTACCATGCTATCTAGAGTGGTTGCAAACCTTAAACATGTTCTTATGAATTTTTAGAGGAAGCTTGTGCAGGAGGAACAAGTTAGAGGCTCAATGCAAGTTGACTTTGTGATTAAAGTCACTTTTCAAGAATGGCAATGTTGCTTTCTTCCAAAAATGGATGAATCTTTTGGAAAATGGCTCTAATGCTTGGATCATGGGTCTAACAATTGTGTAAACCATTATATATGCAGTGATAAACAAGTTTGAGGCCTGCAAATTAAATATTATGCAGTCTAGCATTGATTTGGGTCATGTTCATCCTAAAAATCAGCCTTGTAAAACAAGAATGAAACCCTAACTTCTTGCCTTTGATTCTCCTTGATCAAGAATGATCTCAAGGAGTTATTGGACTTTTTAGAAATCTTGTAACATGATCTAAAACTTTCATGTTTGAAATTTTTTAAAATTCAATTTGGAACTATGTGAAACTTGGCCAAGAAGTTAGGTCAAAAATCTGCCTAACTAGGGCAAAATTTCACCAAGTGTTTTTGTTTTATGGACATATCTTTATGAATTTATAACTTAAAATCCCAGAATTTATATTAAATATTATGTCCTAGGATGTTTTAGATCTCATTAAGATCTACAACTTTCATGTTGGAAGTTTTCCTTGAATCATCTTGCATCATGGTGAAAATTTGGCACAAAGTCATGAAAAAGGGTTTACTTTCAAACACTTAGAAATATTTCTAAGTCTTAGAATTTTGACTTTGCAAAGATAATTTTGACTTTTTTATTTCTTGATGAACAATCTTCATATTTTGATATGTCTTGATGAAATATGATTTTTGAAACTTGATTTTGATCAAAAAGTTCAAGTTTGACTTTTCAGTGTATTAGTAGACTTTTCATCAGTTGACTAAATTTCAACTATCAATCAATTGATCTTTGGGAAATGTTTTAAGCCATGCCATTAGGTCAAAATTATGCATTTTAATCCTTGATATCATTTCTCAAACCAACAAGTCATGTATTAGGTCAAAATTCAAAAATTGAACCTCCTCAGTCAAAACCCTTATTTTGACCATTTTGCCCTTTTGATGATCTGATCAAATTTCTTAAGGAATTGTGATCCAAACTTGATCAATTGCCATATATGAGTTCAAAATGTTGATATGGATAGAAAATTGTGAATTTTAACTGTAAATTGACCACAATAGACTTTTTCCTTAATATAGTTTATTTTAGGTCAACTGATCAATTGACTGAGCAAAAATGTGATCCAAAGCTTGAAACTTGACATGAGCAATATTGGGAGTCCAAAATGATCCATGAAAGTCATATGACGCATTAAAATTCCAATTTTCCTTATACAAATTCAAACCCTAATTTTGAGTCATCAGTGCTTGAGGAGGTGTCTTGAGCTGATCAAACCTTGTGCAGTCTTGAATCAATGGAGATCTTGTGAGAGAATTCTTGAGAAATTGAGAGGGAAAATTTTGGGGTACAACATTTTCAGTACTATTTTTACATGTGTATATGTTGTACCCCAAAATTTTCTCTCTCATTTTACTCAAAACATACTCCTAGAGATCCTCAATTTGCTCAAGTTTGCCCATGAGTTGACCAGACAAACTCTCTCCTAAGGTAGTGTGTCTCAAATTAGGGTTTCCACTTTCATTAAGATGTGTGGATCACAAAGTCCCCAAATGATCTCCAAGTCACTAATATGTTCCCAAGATTCTCCATGTAAAGTCTCATGCCTTGCATAAGAAGTTTACTCAGTCAACTGCTCAAATGCTTGAGAATCGACTATATTAGGTCAAAAGTCAACTATGACCCACATACAGTCAAACTTCAATATTTTTGGTCAACATCCACATTTTTAAGTGAATTTCATCATTTGGTCAAGGATTGGCCATGATTCCCCAAGGAATGCTCTAAATTCATCAAAACCCAAAAGTTGCTAAATTAGGGTTTCTTAGTAAAAGTCAACCCAACTTTGACCAAGCATAAATTCCACATGCTTTATCATAAATTGTCCATCAAAAGCTCATTTTGAAGAGGATTCAATTCCCTACAACTCATCTTCATCCCACAAGTTCAAAATATGCACTCATAAAAAGATATGCATTTTTGCATTATGGATCCTTTTGAAAAGTCAACAAAAACACCTTTTGGGTCAAAGCTTTATACATTAACATGGAAGATCCAATTGATATGAAACAAAAAGGGCTGGTTAGGGGACATACTAGGATTTATAAAAAGTCCAAGAACACCTCTCTAGGGTCAAAATTGAGAGAGTTGTGCATTGTCAAAGTTGGCAATTTTTGGAAAATTGTCAAAGGTCAACATTGATCAAATTGGCATTTTTCCAAAGGGGCCCATGTTTTCTTGCTTGAAACATGTTTCTAATAGGACCCACGACCCCTGAGCTTTTCCACCTATTATTTCATTACTTTTATAATTTATTTTGATTTTTTAATCATTTAAATCAAAATAAATCAAATTAAATGGTAAAATAATGAAATCAAATCAAATCATGGATTTTTTGTGCATCTTTTGAGTCCATGTACACCTAGCATGATGACCAATTCGTGCAAGATTCATTTGGATTGGAAAAGATTGGATTGAAGCTTATTTTGGGAAGATATCATACAAAGAGCAAATTAAATCACTTTTTCATTATTTCTCAAGATATGATGCAATTTTATTGACCTAATTCGTTCTCTTATATGTATTGAACAATTCCAAATCAGAAGGACAAGGGTTGCCGAGCGTGAGAAGGAAGAACAAAGTTCTAATTTTTCAAAGAAAATTGTTGATCCAATCTTGCTCCATAGGCAGTTTCAAGCGTTCCTAAAGATCAATTTATATCCATGGGCATTCACTGAACCTGTAGCAAGCATTTGCAAGGCCTGAAGCGTCCAGAATCGCGCCCATCATCAATCACAGTTTGCACAAAATTTCAATTCTGATTTCTTTGATTTTGGCATCATAAGCATATTTTGATTATACCATTGTGTTTGTATTAATGTTTGCAAGATACTTATGTCCTTTAATTAGATTTATAGTGTAGGAATCACAATACGCCATTGCTAGGGTTTATGAACTCGTTTTGGGGTTTTTGAATACAGGAACAATTGGCTCTTAAGATGGGTACCATGATGATTACGGCTTCAAGCCCAGTTGATTCATGGTCACCAATTTAATTTATCTTGCCTGTACATGATTTTTGAGATGCACAGGTTTATAGCCATGGCCAAAATCTGTAGGTAAAAGTTGTTACCTAAGACAACAGTCCCAGCGAAGAAGACAATGGCATGGCAAGGCGTGACTGGTCCATTCAAACATCGCGCGTTTTTTCTGGCAGGACACTTGATTTGGCTTTTGTTTTTATTTTTTTATTATATTTATAACTAATAATTCCAGCGCAGATGGTAAGGGTCAAAGTATGCAATGCAAACGTTCTCGGTTCGATCCTAGGCGTGTGCATTTTGCATTTTCTCAATTTGTTATTCTAGATCCCATGCGCTCCCTTGCCAGATGTCCATCGTATGCTCCCCAGATCCAGCCATTGGATCATCCCCAACCTAGATATGACGCCCTGCAAAATGCATCACATGGTAGACCCCCAGAAAGCAGCAACACTGGATCTGGCGCAGGGATTTGGGCCTTGCAAATTGCATTTCACACCCTCCAAATTGCCGACAACAACATGCCCAATCTCTTTTCTTTTTATCATTTCAATTTTCTTTATTTCTTTATTTGTTTTAAAAAAATCATTTTTAATTAAATCATAAAATCAAAAAGTCATAAAAATTAGAATTAGGGTTTTTATTACTAAATTTAATTTTTGTTCATTAAATAGATTAATGTAATTTAGGGCAATTTAATTCCTCTTTTCACAATTAAAATAAATTAAAAAATTAGGTTTAAATTCTTGATTTAATTATTTTCTTTTAAAATTAAAAAAAATACAAAAATAGGTTAATTATCTTTTCTTCGTTAGTTTAATTGTTTTCCTTAAATTAAAATTAATTAGTAATTAGAACATTTGTGAAATTTAACTATATTCCTTATTTCCTTAAATAAATAATAAAAAAAAATGATTCTTTCTTTAATTAATCCAATTAGGTAGTCAAGGGTCAAAACCCTAATTCTCGTGTTTAATTTTATCGCGCACATTATTTTTTGATTAATTTTGTATCTGCTCCGAGTTTGTAATACTCAATTAGTTAACTATTTCGCATTTACTATTCTCCCCCCAAGTTTTTGTTATGTAATCCCCATTCCCCGAAGCCTTGTAATAGCTAGGTTTATCTTCTCGCATTTTTAATTCCTGCAAATATTTAATTGTCTAGATGTATGCTAATAGGATTGTATGGCAAGAATGTCTGGAAAATTAAAATGTAGATCACCTAATGTGAAAAGATTAAATAAATAAAACAAATCATATGCACATATTCACTCCTAGGGTTTACCTCACTTCGGTTGCCTTCGGTAGACGATCATTAAGCATAGGAGATTTTAGTGGTTGCCCTCTTGTCTAAGAGATCAAAATGTCCCGTTCGAATGTTGCTTCAGAAAGATCTTAAGACTCTAGGGTTACTACTAAAGTTTTATAGCTATTACTTTAATGATTGTACTTGTCCCTTTCGAATGTCCACTACAAATCCAACGACGGTGCTACCTGCTCCTTAATAGTAGGACAGCGCTATCTAAAGGAAATGAGAATGAACAATCCTTTTTTCAAGTAGGTAGGATCTTAAGTACTTGCTCAATAAAAACTTGTTTACACCAAACACTTTCAAAACAAATTTTCAAAAAAACTTTGTCACATCCTTGAGGACTGATACAAGGGTTATCACAAAGTCAAACATATTCAAGACAAACACACACAAGCAATTTGAAAAATGAGCAAGTACCTAAAAGCCCGTAGATAACTATGGATAGAAAGGGTGCTAACACCTTTACAAAGAACATATTGAAAAAGGTTTTTTCTGTTCTTTTTCCTTTTCCATGATTGGATGAAATAAAAGTCGGTGGCGACTCTAGCTTACCGCGACATTTTGCGAACAAAAAATGCAAAACGCAAACTAGTAAAAACAGTCAGTTCTGCCATCGTATCACAGAACTGGAGACTCTGCTGGGGAGTTTAAATAAAGTGGGGCATACCTTAGGATCTAGGTCATTTCAAATTGCTTCCTTGTTTGTTTGATTTATTCTTAAAGGGTTTTTGCTTGGGCATTGTTGAAGATCCTACACTCGGATCTGGGGCACATTTTAGGTAAACAGTAATAGATCGTGGAGACTGTATGGCATAGACCGATATGGTTTAAGGGATGGTTGTGTTGGTGTGGCACTTTGGTTGGTGTGGCATGGGGAAACGAGGAGAATACGGGGCCGCCGCGTGGTGTCGTGAAGCACTAACGGACCTTAGAACCTTAGTTAAACAAACTTAGCCATTAGAAAGTAGTGAGATAGTCGACCTCAGCGTAGAGTTGAGGATTGGTTGATACTCGATTCTACACTCATTGAGATTAGACTTTCGAGATATTTTGGCCGCAAGAAAAGACTGATTGAGCTGAAACAATGCTCGACAAAGGATGGTTAGTGATATTGAGATCCTCTAGAACTTGATTACTTTTTAAGACAGGTTTGAAACAATGTAAACTTCAAGAGGGTATTGCCTTTAACCTCATGGAAGCTTTAAACCTAAGGACTTGGTGTGATTTGATTGTGCTTGTTGTACCTGTGTTTGTTATGCCTGTGGTTTATCATAACATCATGCATCATAACATGGCATCCATTCTTATTGCACTAACCATTTCAAAGACCAGGGGAATTTATCTTTGTTCTGTTTTGCAGATCATGGCTTCCGTTTGTAGGAACACTATCCGAATCAGCTTTGTGAAGATACCTTCCCAACTCAAAGAGCTAGCATCAAGGGTTTCTGAAACTTCTGCATTCACTAAGAGACACGGTAAACTTCTGAACCTGGTTACTTCAAACTTTGATGAAAAGATGATGAGTGTACTTTTTCAGTTCTTTGATCCCAAGCACCACTGCTTCACCTTTCCAGACTATCAGTTGGTACCTACCTTGGAAGAATTCTCTCAGCTATTGGATATACTCATTCTTGAGCAGTTACCCTTCACATGTCTAGAAGAAGTTCCTAAGCCAGAAGTTATTGCCTCAACTTTGCATCTAAAACTGGCCGACGTGGTATCCAATCGGGAAACAAGAAGCGGAGTCAAAGGTTTTCTAGCTAAGTTTTTGATAGACAAGGCCCATCTGTTTTGGGATGATATGGATTTTCAGGCTTTTGAGGAGGTTTTGGCTCTTCTAATCTATGGGGTACTCCTATTCCCTAATCCGGACTCATTCATAGATGTGAATGCTATCAAGATCTTCCTCTCCCACAACCCTGTGCCTACATTGCTCGGAGATATTCTGCACACTCTTCATACTCGTACCATGAAGAGAAGAGGGATTCTTATGTGATGCATGAAATTACTGTCGAGATGGTTTATTTCTCACCCCCTAAGTCCATACTGAAAAATGAAGAAGGTTTGGGTTGGTCGCAAAGGATAATGTCGCTCGCTCATACGGATATTCTCTGGTGTTCTCGAGCTATGGAAAACACTGCTATTATTGATCGCTTCAGGGAGTACCATAATGTCCCATTACTTGGTATCAGAGGGGGTATAACCTACAATCCTTGTTTAGCTCTGTGACAATTTGGTCACGCTCGAAGGGATGGTCCCCATGAGTTACTTATCGAGGCCATTGTATTCAACTATGAGGATGATGTTAAAGAGTATCGCCGGAGGTTCATACGAGCTTGAGGCATGGTAAACAGGTCTGGCACCAAGGCTTTGGGGACAAAGACTTCCATTCCTATGGAACCTTACCTCCAATGGGTACGAGCTCGTTCCCAGAAGCTTATGATTCCCTATGTGTCCATTTTACCAGTGATTGTGGAACCCACTACTGAAGGAGGCATTCCTTACACGGTTCTCTATCCTTATATGCCCACTGATCTTGGGGAATTACAGAGGTCTTAGATTCAGTTGATGAAGGAGAGGGATACTTACAGGGATCAGTTCCATGCTCAGGAGAGGAAGGTTTTAGAACTCACAAAGCAACTGCATGAAGAAAGAGGACTCAATGACTATCTCGGCACAAAGAGGAAGCATCCATGGGAAGTTTGATGTCTTTTATAGTTTTAGATTAGTTTTTTTGATTGTAACGCCTAAAAGGAATTTGAACTTCAAATTCAGCTAATAAAATCTTTGTTTATTTTGGTTTGCAAATTCAAATTTCCCGAAGTCTTTGAAATCATTGCATGTGCATCCCATTATCATACACATCATTACAGGTACCATTACAGGTTTCTCATCTCCTTCGCTGTTTATTTCACATGCAAAAATGTCTTCTGAGCAAAGCATCAAGGACCTTCAGGCACAGAACGCCCAGTTCCAACAAATGTTCATCAGTCTGGAAAAAAGGCAGGAGGATCTGAAAGCCCTCATCCTGAAAGAAAAGAAGAAAAAGAAGAAGGTTGCCGATATTCTGAATATGGGCAGAAGGTTTAGAGAGCGGTTGAAACAACAAGTTGATCTGACCTCTTCATCTAAGGAAGGGGAGAATCAAGAGGAAGAGAAGGACCCCAGTCCTGCAGTTTCTGACAATGATACCGATTACAACGATGAGCAATATCATCCTGCTGAGGATAGATACAAACAATTAGAAGACCATTTAAGTGCCATGGAAGTTCAGAGGATACCTGTACTGGATTTCGAAGAATTGGGATTGGTGTCGGGAGTAGTCATCCCGCAGAAGTTTAAAGCTCCAGTTTTTGCTAAGTATGATGGGGTGTCTTGCCCAAAACTCCATCTCCATTCTTATGTCAAGAAGATCCAGCCCCACATAGCTGATAGAAATCTATGGGTTCACTTCTTTCAAGATAGTTTGTCAGGGACTCAACTTGAATGGTTCTACCAGCTAGAGGGAGCAAATATTCAAAACTGGGAAGATTTGGCTGCTGCTTTCTACAAGCAGTATCAATACAATACCTACCTTGCTCCCACTCGTACTCAACTCCAGAGTATGTCTATGGGTGCAGGTGAAGGTTTTAAAGATTATGCCCAAAAATGGAGGGACTTGGCTGGAAGAGTTCAACCCCTTGTTAGAACAATGTTTGAATCTACTACCCTATATTTAAGTTTTGATGATAACAAAGTGAAAAGATATAGTATTTATATGTTTCATGCTTGAACTATCTGCTTCCTAAAATTATTATGTTCTGACTTGCAGATACGCTGATGGAAATAAACAAGATCACATCTATTCAACATCAGAATTTGATTTCATACACCAGCATCAGAAGTTGCTACATCAGAACGTCAAGATCAGATGATCAACTCACGTACATGTTGAAGCTTGATGAACAGAACTGCGCTTAATACTCTGATACAGAAACACAATAGTTCATCAGCAGCGAAGCAGAATCAGAATGAGCCAAGCCAGAATGTGCATTGAAGAAGCAACGGTACTGTGCATTGAAAGCTAATTAATTCCAACGGCCTCATTCCAGACAAGATCTGCTCAAAAAGGAAAGCTTGTTATTAGCATTGAATCAAGAATATTGCATTCAACGTTCATCATCTCAAGTGCTATATAAACAAGGCTTTGAAGATTATAATGGCTAATGCTCTCCAAATCTCTACACGCACAAAGTTGAACCATGATCTTCGTTCTACCAGTTTTGCTAAACCACATACTCTGATACTCCATTACTGTTTAGCAATCTAGTTTCTAAGCTTCATTTTGTGTATACATCACAGTTGTGATAAAGTTTTGTAGAAAACATCCACACACATTGTTTTATCTCTTTGTAAGAAAGTGTTGCCTTGACAAACCGGGTTGTGGTTTGAATCAAGAAGGCTTTAGCAGTTGTTAAAGCAGTCTGTAATATTCAGTTGAATATAGTGAATTAAGACCTCGTTGGAGAGAGGCGAAATCACCTTGACGGGTGGACTGGAGTAGTTTGAGATCAAACGAACCAGGATAAAAATATCTTGTCAATTGCTTTAAGATTTCAGTTTTACAATTCAACCCCCCCCCCCCCCCCTTCTTGTGTTTTTCACCACTTCAATTGGCATCAGAGCGCCTAGTTCTGAGCTAAAACACTTAACCGTGTCAGTACAAGATCCAGCGTCAGAAAAACACAATGGCAGGAAACAATTCTCACATCAGCAATGACAACAATGAGGACAGAGACAGATTCAGTGGCAAACCTCCAGTCTTTGATGGAGAAAACTTTGATTACTGGAAAGACAGAATTGAAAGCTTCTTTCTAGCACATGATGCTGATCTGTGGGATATGGTGACAGATGGATACACGCACCCTGTGAATGCAAGTGGTCAGAAGATTGATAGAAAATCAATGTCTGATCAACAGAAGCGTGACTTCAAGAATCATCACAAGGCCAGAACCATCCTCCTCAGTGCCATTTCCTATACTGAGTATGAAAAGATCTCCAACAGAGACACAGCAAAGAACATCTTTGATTCTCTCAGAATGACGCATGAGGGCAACGTTCAGGTCAAAGAAACAAAAGCTCTGGCGCTCATTCAGAAGTATGAGGCGTTCAAAATGGAAGAATCTGAATCCATTGAAACTATTTTCTCTAGATTCCAGATTCTGGTAGCTGGTCTCAAAGTTCTGGACAAAGGATACTCTACTGCTGACCATGTCAAGAAAATAATCAGAAGTTTACCCAAGCAGTGGAGGCCTATGGTTACTGCTCTGAAGCTAGCTAAAGATCTCAACAAAATCACTCTGGAGGAACTTATAAGCTCCCTCAGAAGTCATGAGATAGAGCTAGAAGCTGATGAGCCTCAGAAGCAAGGTAAGCCTTTAGCATTAAAATCTAACAGAAAATTTGAGTCTAAAGTTTTGCAGGCAGTTGAAGAAACATCTGATGGATCCTCATCAGAAGAAGACGAACTTTCCCTTCTCTCCAGAAGAGTAAATCAACTGTGGAAGCAAAGACAAAGGAAGTTCAGGAATCCCAGAAGATCTGATCAGAACGAGTCTTCTTCCAGATACAGAAGAACAGATTCTTCCTCTTGATACAAAAGATCTGAAGGCTCCTCCAGTAGCAAGAAGCCAAACACCAAAGACATCATCTGCTACGAGTGCAATGAGCAAGGACACTACAAAAGTGACTGCCCAAAGCTTCAGAGGGAAAAGCCCAAAAAGAAGTTTGGAAGAGAGAAGAAGAAAAGTCTCATGGCCACATGGGATGACTCTGACTCGTCTGAAGCTGACTCAGAATCAGATGATGAAAGGGCAAACATAGCTCTCATGGCAAACATTTCAGAAGATAGTGAAGCTTCTGAATCAGACTCAGAATCAGACACAGAAGAGGTATTTCCTAACTTCGCTGTTAACTTTACAAAGGCTGAACTTGCTGAAAGCCTTAATGAGATTCTGGAACGTTATCAGCAAATTAGAGCTAAATTCAGAGACCTGAAAAGGAATCTTGAATCTGACTCTAATAAGTATGAGAGTCTCAAATTGGAAAATTCTGAGCTGAGAGATAAGATTTCAAAATTAGAAAACACTTTACAAAACTCTCAGAAGGAACCAATTTCTGAAACTCCCAGCAACGCTGATGAGATCATCAAGGAGTATGATCACAGTTTCCAGAAGTTCCTAGCTAAAAGCATAGATAGAAGCAGAATGGCTTCAATGATCTATGGAGTTAGCAGAAACGGCAGGAAAGGAATAGGATACCAAGGTAAGGTTCCTACACCAAAGAATGTCATGGACCTAACCATTAAACACACTCCTTTAAATTCACACTTTGTGTATGGTCACACACATGATATCAAATATACTAGCAGTAAGCACTCTGTGAAACCAAAATTCAACCAGAGTTTTGGTAAAACTAACAAGTCAGGACCCAAGAAAATCTGGGTACCTAAGGATAAAATAATACATGTTGCAGATATCTTTAGCAGCAAGTCAGAAACACCAGTCATGGTACCTGGACTCTGGCTGCTCACGACACATGACGGGAAGAAGGCATATGTTCCAAAGCCTGGAACTTAAGCCTGGAGGCCACGTTGGCTTTGGAGGCAATCAGAGGGGAAAGATAATTGGCTCTGGAACTGTAGGTAATGGAAATCTTCCCTCTATTAATAATGTTCTGCTAGTAGATGGATTGATGCATAATCTGTTATCCATAAGTCAATTAAGTGATAACGGTTATGATATAATCTTTAATCAAAAATCATGTAAAGCTGTTAGTCAAAAAGATGGGACTATCCTGTTTAATGGTAAGAGGAAAAACAACATTTACAAAATCAAACTTTCTGAACTAAAGAGTCAGAATGTAAAATGTCTTCTGTCTGTTAACAACGAGCAGTGGATCTGGCACAGAAGATTGGGGCATGTTAGTATGAGAAGAATATCTCAGATTAACAAACTCAATCTGGTCAGAGGACTTCCTAATTTGAAGTTCAATTCAGATGCTCTGTGTGAAGCATGTCAGAAAGGCAAATTTGCAAAACCTTCTTTTAAATCCAAAAATGTTGTTTCTACCTCTAAGCCATTAGAACTTCTGCACATTGACTTATTTGGACCAGTTAAAACTGCTTCAGTCAGTGGTAAGAAGTATGGGTTAGTAATCGTAGATGACTATAGCAGATGGACATGGGTAAAGTTCTTAAGACACAAGGACGAGTCACACTCTGTGTTTGTTACCTTCTGTAACCAAGTTCAGAATGAAAAGGATCTTAGAATCGTTAAAGTCAGAAGTGATCATGGTGGAGAATTTGAAAATAAAGACTTTGAGTCATTCTTTAATGACAGAGGCATTCTGCATGATTTCTCTTGTCCTAGAACTCCCCAACAAAATGGAGTTGTAGAACGAAAGAACAGAACATTGCAAGAAATGGCCAGAACCATGATCAATGAGACAAACGTTGCTAAGACTTTCTGGGCAGAGGTAATAAACACAGCGTGTTACATTCAGAATAGAATCTCAATAAGACCTATTCTGGAAAAGACTCCATATGAATTGTGGAAGAACAGAAAGCCCAACATTTCATATTTTCATCCATTTGGATGTACTTGCTTTATATTAAATACAAAGAATTATTTGAACAAGTTTGACTCTAAAGCACATAAGTGTATTATGTTAGGATACTCTGAACGCTCAAGAGGGTACAGAGTATACAATACAAAAACACAGATTGTGGAAGAATCAATCAGTGTTCGTTTTGATGATAAGCTTGACTCTGAAAAGTCAAAGCAGAATGAAATCTTTGCAGGTATAGAAATTGAATTTGCAGGTTCTGAAGACAAGTCATCAAAAGATCTCAACACAGACATTCCTTCAACGTCTGAAAGGAGCACTGCTAGAAATCCTACAACAGTTGCTGATCAACCTCAGAAGAGATTTCCCAGAAGCAGCTTGGATCACCCAGAAGAGACTATCCTAGGAAGAAAGGAAGATCCAATCAGAACAAGAGCAAGCTTCAGAAATTCTGAAGAAACACTTATGGGACTTGTGTCTCTGATTGAACCTTCTTCTATTGATGAATCACTTCTGGATAATGACTGGATTCTGGCAATGCAAGAAGAGCTGAATCAATTCACCAGAAACGACGTATGGGATCTCGTTCCCAGACCAAAAGGATTCAACGTCATTGGAACATGATGGGTGTTCAGAAACAAGCTAAATGAACAAGGTGAAGTCATCAGAAACAAGGCACGACTGGTTGCACAAGGTTATAGTCAGCAAGAGGGGATAGACTATACAGAAACCTTTGCCCCAGTCGCCAGGTTAGAATCTATCAGACTTTTAATTTCATTTGCTGTTAATAGAGGCATCACTCTGTATCAGATGGATGTCAAAAGTGCATTCTTAAATGGTTATATAGAAGAAGAAGTTTATGTTCACCAACCCCCAGGTTTTGAAAATACAAAACATCCAGAACATGTTTTCAAACTAAAGAAGTCACTGTATGGTCTGAAACAAGCTCCCAGAGCTTGGTATGAAAGGCTAAGTAACTTTCTGCTTGAAAACGAATTCACCAGAGGGAAAGTGGACACTACTCTATTCTGTAAAACAGTTAAGAGTGACATCTTAGTCTGTCAAATCTATGTTGATGATATCATTTTTGGTTCTACTAATCCTTCTCTTGGAAGAAAATTTGCTAAGTGTATGCAGGCAGAATTTGAGATGAGCCTCATGGGGGAACTGAAATTCTTTCTAGGAATTCAGATCAATCAAACTCCAGAAGGAACTTACATTCATCAGAGCAAATACATCAGAGATCTTCTGAAGAAATTTGACCTCTCAGAATGTAAGCCATCAAAGATTCCAATGCATCCCACGTGCATTCTGGAAAGAGAAGAGGTAAGCAAAAGTGTAGAACAGAAAGTCTACAGAGGTATGATTGGTTCTCTCCTCTATCTGACTGCTTCAAGACCTGACATATTATTCAGTGTTTGTATCTGTGCTAGATTCCAATCAGATCCTAGAGAATCTCACTTAACAGCTGTTAAGCGAATTTTCAAGTATCTGAAAGGTACTACTAATCTGGGTTTGTTTTATAGAAAATCTAGTGATTACAGCTTAGTAGGCTACTGTGATGCTGATTTTGCTGGAGACAGAGTGGAACGTAAAAGTACTTCTGGAAGCTGCCAGTTTCTGGGAGAAAATCTGATCTCTTGGTCCAGCAAAAGGCAATCAACAATTGCTCTGTCAACAGCAGAAGCTGAGTACATAGCAGCAGCAGGATGTAGCACACAAATGCTCTGGATGAAAAGTCAGCTTGAAGACTTCCAGATTTTTGAGAGTAACATTCCTATACTTTGTGATAATACTTCTGCTATTTGCTTAAGTAAGAATCCTATTTTACATTCTAGAGCTAAGCATATAGAAATAAAACATCACTTCATTAGGGACTATATTCAGAAAGGTATTTTGAACTTAAAATTTATAGATACAGACCATCAATGGGCTGATATCTTTACTAAACCCCTTTCAGAAGATAGGTTTAATTTCATTCTGAAACATCTCAGCATGAAAGTGTGCCCAGAGTGAAAATGTTTTAATTCCATATATTTACTTTCAGAATGTAATTATTTTACTGTGAACTTCTGATCAATCTCCTTTTAGAAAGATAGAACATGCAGATTGTATCAGATGCAAGTCTAAAGATCTGAGAGTCTAAGCTCAAAAACAGACGTGCTGATCACTACATCAAACAAGTGTCATCCAATCATCAGCATATCTCTGAAGCAGAACGCGTGCACGCTTCTGAGAAGGCAAAGCGCTGATTGGGTGCATTGAGACACATGTCTGGTAACCGTTTTTAAGTATCTTTCTCAAATCCCCCAAAATCAGCAAGCATTTAATGAAAAGTAATTATGCTTTTAAATGGCAATCATGATTTTTTTTCTCTCTCTTAAAAACGTTTATCTTTTCAAAATAATTTTGAAAACTCTATTTAAGCACATTAATCTCTCATTCTTATTCTTTACGCTTTCTCATTAACACTCAAGCATTTTCTGCATATTTCTGAGTTCATCTCTTGCAAACCTTTTTCTTCAATTCATTCTCAAAACCCTTTTTTAGTGTGAACAATGGCATCCTCCAGCAGCGGATGGATGACAACGATCAGAAGATGAAAGCAAGAATGGATGTGCAGGACAGCAAGATTGACACTGTTGTCAGCAAGGTTCATAAGCAAAATGAGACTTCTGAAAAGATTCAAGCGATGCTGGAGCGCCTGTTCACACGCTTGCCTCCTCAACCTTAAATCTGTTTTCATGCATGACCTTTTCATGTTTTCTTGATTTTCTGATGTACTGTTTTGATTATGTTTTGTAATATTTTCTTGCTCTGATTCTGAACTATTTTAATATGATTAGTTTTTCTGATCTTAATTGTTTTAGCACATCACCAACACTTTTTGATTGCTGACAAAAAGGGGGAGAACAAGAATGATATTTAAATCAATAACGGGCTAACTAGACAGAAATTCTCAAACATTCTAACTATATTACTTGAAATGTTTTTTCTGTTTTGTTTAAAGTCTACAGGCACAAGGAAGCTCCTGGACACTCTGAAGACTAGAAGCTCTGATCAATGTTGCTCTAATCAATATGAAGTTCTGATCGACCTAATACTCTGATCCAAAGCAAAGCTCTGACAGGAAAAGCTCTGAAGCTCTGCTCTCTGATAAGTCAAAGACTCTGATAATCTGATGTTCAAAGAAAGAAAAAGATCTGATCCTGAAGAACACGTATAAATCAAAGGGAAGTAATAAACTCAGGGGGAGTATCTCTTAACTCTGACTTCTCCGTACTTCTTACTCTGATACATTTTCCAGATACCTTTTCACGTTATTTTCATTTAAAATATCTAGTTTTTGTCATCATCAAAAAGGGGGAGATTGTTAGAACAATGTTTGAATCTACTACCCTATATTTAAGTTTTGATGATAACAAAGTGAAAAGATATAGTATTTATATGTTTCATGCTTGAACTATCTGCTGCCTAAAATTATTATGTTCTGACTTGCAGATACGCTGATGGAAATAAACAAGATCACATCTATTCAACATCAGAATTTGATTTCATACACCAGCATCAGAAGTTGCTACATCAGAACGTCAAGATCAGATGATCAACTCACGTACATGCTGAAGCTTGATGAACAGAACTGCGCTTAATACTCTGATACAGAAACACAATAGTTCATCAGCAGCGAAGCAGAATCAGAATGAGCCAAGCCAGAACGTGCATTGAAGAAGCAACGGTACTGTGCATTGAAAGCTAATTAATTCCAACGGCCTCATTCCAGACAAGATCTGCTCAAAAAGGAAAGCTTGTTATTAGCATTGAATCAAGAATATTGCATTCAACGTTCATCATCTCAAGTGCTATATAAACAAGGCTTTGAAGATTATAATGGCTAATGCTCTCCAAATCTCTACACGCACAAAGCTGAACCATAATCTTCGTTCTACCAGTTTTGCTAAACCACATACTCTGATACTCCATTACTGTTTAGCAATCTAGTTTCTAAGCTTCATTTTGTGTATACATCACAGTTGTGATAAAGTTTTGTAGAAAACATCCACACACATTGTTTTATCTCTTTGTAAGAAAGTGTTGCCTTGACAAACCGGGTTGTGGTTTGAATCAAGAAGGCTTTAGCAGTTGTTAAAGCAGTCTGTAATATTCAGTTGAATATAGTGAATTAAGACCTCGTTGGAGAGAGGCGAAATCACCTTGACGGGTGGACTGGAGTAGTTTGAGATCAAACGAACCAGGATAAAAATATCTTGTCAATTGCTTTAAGATTTCAGTTTTACAATTCAACCCCCCCTTCTTGTGTTTTTCACCACTTCACCCCCGTTGTCTGATAGGGAGCTGGTTGATATGTTTCTGGGGATGCTATCTAGTCCATTTTCAATCATCTGATCGGAAGCTCATCAGCCAGTTTCACCGATCTGATCCTAACTGGAGAGAGAGGGTAGAAGCTGGGATTCGAAGCGGCAAAATACAGAAGGACGCCTCTTCGAGTTCGATAAAGAAGCCTTTCACTGGTAAAAAGGAAGCCAGTGCCATCTACAGCCCGAGGGGTCATAACAGGGCTGAACAACGTCTGACAGTAAGTGTCTTGATGATACTTAGACCTGTAGTTGCTCCATAACGCAACAATCAACAAAGGGTGGAAAGACCACAACGACAGTTTACCTGCATCAACATGACATTGGCTGAAGTTCTACCTCATCTGCTGAGATCCAACTTGGTAACCTTGAGAGAGGCTCCCAAGAATCCAAATACTACATCTCCCCGATATAATCTGAATGCTCGGTGTGCCTATCATTATGAGAGTCCTGGCCATGATACAAATGAATGCTGGGCTCTAAGAAACAAAGTACAAGATTTGATTGAAGCCAAGGAGATAGATTTTGACGCTCCAGAGAAACCAAATGTCATAATTTCTCCCATGCCTAAACACGGTCGTGGATTTAATGCTATTGATACTGATTTGTTTGCTACCTATGTCGATGAAGTATCTACTCCTCTCATGATTGTCAAGAAGAATTTGCTGTTGGCCGGTTTATTTCCGGGTTGTGGTGAAGGTTACCACATGTGTTCGCTTCTACCTTATAGTTTCCATTTGCTGAAGTTAGGTGTTCAACGCCTGATAGATAACAAAGAGATTTTGTTCGAGAAGACTATGATTCCTGTTGTTCCAATCAAAGACATTGCCATTATAACCATTTTCGCCAATTCTTCCAAGGTCTCCTCGAGAAGACCTGTTAGGATTACATCTTCTCCAAGAATTGCTCCTCTGGTAATCACTGTTCCTGGTCCTGTCCCGTATGTCTCGGATAAAGCTGTCCCATGGAATTATGGTGTCGATGTGTACTATCATGGCATCAAACAAGATTTGAAAGATGAAGAGGTTGATCCTGATATTGGTAACATTGTCGGAACCAGCAAAGTTACCCGAAGTGGAAGGATCTTCTCCCCCAAGATTTCCCCTAAGACTGTCAACAAGCCTATTATTATTCAATCTGTTGTTCCTGCTAGTACATCTGCTATTGTTCCTATTCTTACTCCAGTTATTACCCCTGTCAGTGAATCGTCTGATACCCGCGGAAAATAAGTTATAGGTGAGCCTGCCCGTACGGAGGCGCCTAAGAAAATTGTTGTGGAAACCTCTAAGCAAGAAATGGAGGAAATACTAAAAATCATTAATAAAAGCGACTACAATGTGGTCGAGCAGCTAGGTCAGACGCCACCAAAGATATCCTTGTTGTCTTTGCTATTGTGTTCCAAAGTCCATGCGAAGGCTTTGATCGTGTTCCTCAAGACTGCGCTTGTGCCACGGGAAACTTTAGCTGATCAGTTCAAAGATTGTGTAGCCAGCCTGACTGCTGATAATGGGCTGGGTTTTTCATATGCAAATTTGACACCGAAAGGAAGGAAGCATAATGATGCTCTACATGTCTCAATTGAATGCAGGGGCACCACTATGGCTCATGTACTGGTAGATACTGGGTCTTCACTGAATGTTCTACCGAAGAAGGCATTGGACCGGTTGGATTGCAAGGTTTTGACTCTAAAGCCTAGTAACATTGTGGTAAGGGCTTTTGACGGATCGAAGAGAATGGTGCACGGGGAGGTGGACATCCCTGTCAAAGTAGGTTCTCAGACTTTTGGATCCACTTTCTATATGATGGATATCATGCTATCATATTCTTGTTTGTTGGGTCGTCCTTGGATCCACGAGGCTGGGGAAGTCACCTCCACACTCCACCAAATGCTAAAGTACCCGGTGAAAAGAAAGATTGTCACAATGCAGGGTGAAGAAGAATATATGGTGAGTTGCATCAACTCCTTATGCTACGTAGAGATAGACGGGGAATTCATAGAAACTCCTTGTCATAATTTTGAAGAGGTCTCTCAGATCTTGGCATCGACTGAAACTACTAGCAACAAACCTGTTTTGAGGATGGCTTCTCTCAAGGATGCCAGGGCCGTGGTTGAAGAAGGTGGGTGTGCCAATTTGGGTCAGCTCTATGATTTCACTCATAAAACTGATAAATTTGGTTTGGGCTTTACTACAGGGGCTCAAAGGGCTGTTAGGCACGCTCAGGCTGGAGGACCTCCCCTAAGCCTCAACAATCATGGGGTTAACGCCATTGAAGATAATGAAGAGGAATCAGACCTTGACAGCTGGATCTACCCAACTACCAACGGTGGACCGAGTAATTGGACGGCTAGGGACTTCATATCTGTTTCTTTTAGTCCGCAGTAATTGACTTATTTGTTTTAAGATTTGTAATAAACAATTTGAAACTTTACTTCCCGGTGCCTTGCCCGAGGCACCTTGGCTTTGCTTGTGAGGGACATTATTTGTCATTTCATAATCATTAATAAAACATTGGATGTCTCTTGCATACAAATTTTGCGCTCTCTATTTTTCTTTTCTATTTTCACTTTACCAAAACAGCTATTCTCTTACACACACTCACGTATCATAATGTAGATCCATATTCACTCTGGATCCCATTGATAAAAGATCTGCTATTGCCAGTTATGACTTCAAAAATCCGATCAACCAAGCTGAGGATGAAGGTGAGGATGATTGTGAGGTTCCTGGAGAACTAGCTAGACTACTACAACAAGAAGAGAGGGCCATAAAGCCTTATGAAGAGCCTGTTGAGACAGTGAACTTGGGTACTAAGGAAGACAAAAAAGAGGTTAAAATAGGTGCAAATCTAGAGTTTAGCGTCAAACAAAGGTTGATACAGATGTTGCACGACTATGTTGAGATCTTCGCTTGGTCCTATGAAGACATGCCTGGTTTGGACACTGATATTATGGTACATCGCCTGCCGGCTAAAGAAGTCTGTCCTCCGGTTAAGCAGAAGGTCAGCCGTATGCGTCCTGAAATGTCAGAGAAAATCAAGGCAGAGGTCATGAAACAGTTCGATGCAAGGATTCTTAGCTGTCACTTCGTATCCACAGTGGGTTGCTAATGTTGTTCCGGTACCTAAGAAGGATTGTAAGGTACAAATGTGTGTTGATTATAGAGATCTGAAGAGGGCAAGCCCCAAGGATGACTTCCCACTTCCTCACATCGATGTTCTGGTCGACAACACCGTGCAACATAAAATCTTCTCCGTCATGGATGGTTTCTCTGGCTACAACCAGATCAAGATGTATCCTGAAGACATGGAGAAGACAACCTTTGTCACAAAATGGGGAACTTTCTGCTACAAGGTAATGCCTTTTGGGTTGAAGAACACTGGGCAACTTATCAGCGCGCTATGGTCGCTTTGTTCCATGATATGATTCACCACGAGATAGAAGTTTACGTTGATGTCATGATAGCCAGGTCTTAGACTAAGGAAGAGCACATTGATCATCTCCAAAAATTGTTTGACAGGTTAAAGACATACAAGCTGAGGTTGAATCCAAACAAGCTTCTGGGATTTGTCATCAGTGATAAGGGTATTCAGGTAGACCCCGCGAAAGTGAAGGCCATACAAGAGATGTCGGTTCCCCGCACAGAGAAGGAAGTTAGAGGGGTTTTAGGACGCCTGAATTATGTTGCCAGGTTCATTTCGCATCTGACAGCTACTTGTGAGCCAATCTTCAAGCTTCGGAAGAAAGATCAAGTGATAAAGTGGAATGACGAATGCTAGACCTGCTTCGAAAGAATCAAAGAATACCTGCAAGAACTGCCAATTATGATGCCTCCGATTGAAGGAAGACCTTTGATATTATACTTGACAGTGCTAGACAATTCAATGGGGTGTGTGCTGGGGCAGCATGACGAGTCTGGTCGAAAAGAGCCCGTATTTTACTACCTTAGCAAAAAGTTTATCGACTGTGAGACCCAATACGCATTGCTCTAGAAAACTTGCTGTGCTTTGGCATGGGCTGCTCGTCGGCTGAGACAGTATATGCAGACTCACACTACCTTGTTGATATCAAATATGGATCCGATCAAGTATATTTTCGAGAAGCCCGCTCTCTCCGGAAGGATAACAAGGTGGAAAATGATCTTAACCGAATACGACATACAATATACAACCTAAAAAGATATAAAGGGGGGTGTATTGGATGACCATTTGGCTCATCAGGCCGTGGATGACTACCATTCCATGAATTTCGAGTTCTCAGATGAGAATATCATGTTAGTGACTGACTACGAAGAACCTGGACCGGATGAAGGACCTGAGGAAGGATCCCGTGTTAGAACAATGTTTGAATCTAGTACCCTATATTTGAGTTTTGATGATAACAAAGTGAAAAGATATAATACTTAAATATTTCATGATTGAATTATATGCTGCCTAAAATTACTATGCTCTGATTTGCAGATATGCTGATTAAAATAAGCAAGATCACGTTTTCAGCATCAGAATATGATTTCATACACCAGCATCAGAAGTTGCTGAATCAGAACGTCAAGATCAGATGATCAACGCTTGCACATGCTGAAGCTTGATGAACAGAACTGCGCGTAAAACACTCTGATACAGAATCAATAGTTCATCAGCAGCGAAGCAGAATCAGAATGAGCCAAGCCAGAACGTGCATTGAAGAAGCAACGGTACTGTGCATTGAACGCTAATTAATTCCAACGGCATCATTCTAGACAAGATCTGCTCAAAAAGGAAAGCTTGTTATTAGCATTGAATCAAGAATATTTGCTTCAACGTTCATCTTCTCAAGTGCTATATAAACCAAGCTTCGAAGATTATCATGGCTAATGCTCTCCAATTCTCTACACGCACAAAGCTGATCAATAATCTTCATCCACCAGTTTTGCTAAACCAACAAACTCTGATACTCCATTAGTGTTTAGCATTCTAAGTTTCTAAGCTTCATTTGTGTAAACATCACAGTTGTGATATAGTTTTTGTAGAAAACATTCACACACATTTGTTTTATACCTTTGTAAGAAAGTGTTGCCTTGACAAACCGGATTGTGGTTTGAATCAAGAAGGCTTTAGCAGTTGTTAAAGCAGATTTGTATTCAGTTGAATATAGTGAATTAAGACCTCGTTGGAGAGAGGAGAAATCACCTTGACGGGTGGACTGGAGTAGTTTGAGATCAAACGAACCAGGATAAAAATATCTTGTCATTTGCTTTAAGTTTCCAGTTTTACAATTCAACCCCCCCTTCTTGTGTTTTTCACCCCTTCAATTGGTATCAGAGCGCCTGGTTCTGAGCTAAAACACTTAACCGTGTCAGTACAAGATCCAGCGTCAGAAAAACACAATGGCAGGAAACAACTCTCATTTCAGCAATGACACCAATGAGGACAGAGACAGATTCAGCGGCAAACCTCCAGTCTTTGATGGAGAAAACTTTGATTACTGGAAAGACAGAATTGAAAGCTTCTTTCTAGCACATGATGCTGATCTGTGGGATATAGTGACAGATGGATACACGCACCCTGTGAATGCAACTGGTCAGAAGATTGAAAGAAAATCAATGACTGATCAACAAAAGCGTGATTTCAAGAATCACCATAAGGCCAGAACCATCCTCCTCAGTGCCATCTCCTATACTGAGTATGAGAAGATCTCCAACAGAGACACAACTAAGAACATCTTTGATTCTCTCAGAATGACGCATGAGGGCAACGTTCAAGTCAAAGAAACAAAAGCTCTGGCGCTCATTCAGAAGTATGAGGCGTTTAAAATGGAAGAATCTGAATCCATTGAAACTATGTTCTCTAGATTCCAGATTCTGGTAGCTGGTCTCAAAGTTCTGGACAAGGGATACTCTACTGCTGACCATGTCAAGAAGATAATCAGAAGTTTACCCAAGCAGTGGAGGCCTATGGTTACTGCTCTGAAGCTGGCGAAAGATCTCAACAAAATCACTCTGGAGGAACTTATAAGCTCCCTCAGAAGTCATGAGATAGAGCTGGAAGCTGACGAGCCTCAGAAGCAAGGTAAGCCTATAGCTTTAAAATCTAACAGAAAATCTGAATCTAAAGTTTTGCAGGCAGTTGAAGAAACATCTGATGGATCCTCATCAGAAGAAGACGAGCTTTCCCTTCTCTCCAGAAGAGTAAATCAACTGTGGAAGCAAAGACAAAGGAAGTTCAGGAATCCCAGAAGATCTGAGCAGAACGAGTCTTCTTCCAGATACAGAAGGACAGATTCTTCCTCTGGATACAGAAGATCTGAAGGCTCCTCCGGTAGCAAGAAGCCAAATACAAAAGACATCATCTGCTACGAGTGCAATGAGCAAGGACACTACAAGAGTGACTGTCCAAAGCTTCAGAGGGAAAAGCCCAAAAAGAAGTTTGGAAGAGAGAAGAAGAAAAGTCTCATGGCCACATGGGATGACTCTGACTCGTCTGAAGCTGACTCAGAATCAGATGATGAAAGGGCGAACATAGCGCTCATGGCTAACATTCCAGATGACAGTGAAGCTTCTGACTCAGACTCAGAATCAGACACAGAAGAGGTATTCCCTAACTTCGCTGTTAATTTTACAAAGGCTGAACTTGCTGAAAGCCTCAATGAAATTCTGGAACGTTATCAGCAGATTAGAGCTAAATTCAGAGACCTGAAAAGGACTCTTGAATCTGACTCTAATAAGTCTGAGAGTCTCAAATTGGAAAACTCTGAGCTGAGAGATAAAATTTTAAAATTAGAAAACTCTTTACAAAACTCTCAGAAGGAACCAATTGCTGAAACTCCCAGCAACGCTGATGAGATCATCAAGGAGTATGATCATAGTTTCCAGAAGTTCCTTGCTAAAAGCATAGATAGAAGCAGAATGGCTTCAATGATCTATGGAGTTAGCAGAAACGGAAGGAAAGGAATAGGATACCTAGGTAAGGTTCCTACACCTAAAAATGTCATGGATTTAACCATTAAACACACTCCTTTAAATTCACACTTTGTGTATGGTCACACACATGACATCAAATATACTAGTAGTAATCACTCTGTGAAACCAAAATTCAACCAGAGTTTTGGTAAAACTAACAAATCAGGACCCAAGAAGATCTGGGTACCTAAGGATAAAATAATACATGTTGCAGATATCTTTAGCAGCAAATCAGAAACACCAGTCATGGTACCTGGACTCTGGCTGCTCACGACACATGACGGGAAGAAGGCATATGTTCCAAAGCCTGGAACTTAAGCCTGGAGGCCACGTTGGCTTTGGAGGCAATCAGAGGGGAAAGATTATTGGCTCTGGAACTGTAGGTAACGGAAATCTTCCCTCTATTAATAATGTTCTGCTAGTTGATGGATTGATGCATAATCTGTTATCCATAAGTCAATTAAGTGATAACGGTTATGATATAATCTTTAATCAAAAATCATGTAAAGCTGTTAGTCAGAAAGATGGGACTATCCTGTTTAATGGAAAGAGGAAAAACAACATTTACAAAATCAAACTTTCTGAACTAAAGAGTCAGAACGTAAAATGTCTTCTGTCTGTTAACAACGAGCAGTGGATCTGGCACAGAAGATTGGGGCATGTTAGTATGAGAAGAATATCTCAGATTAACAAACTCAATCTGGTCAGAGGACTTCCAAATTTGAAGTTCAATTCAGATGCTCTGTGTGAAGCATGTCAGAAAGGCAAATTTGCAAAACCTTCTTTTAAATCCAAAAATGTTGTTTCTACCTCTAAGCCATTAGAACTTCTGCACATTGACTTATTTGGACCAGTTAAAACTGCTTCAGTCAGTGGCAAGAAGTATGGGTTAGTAATCGTAGATGACTATAGCAGATGGACATGGGTAAAGTTCAAAAGACACAAGGACGAGTCACACTCTGTGTTTGTTACCTTCTGTAACCAAGTTCAGAATGAAAAAGATCTTAGAATCGTTAAAGTCAGAAGTGATCATGGTGGAGAATTTTGAAAATAAAGATTTTGAGTCATTCTTTAATGACAAAGGCATTCTGCATGATTTCTCTTGTCCTAGAACTCCCCAACAAAATGGAGTTGTAGAACGAAAGAACAGAACATTGCAAGAAATGGCCAGAACCATGATCAACGAGACAAACGTTGCTAAGACTTTCTGGGCAGAGGCAATAAACACAGCGTGCTATATTCAGAATAGAATCTCAATAAGACCTATTCTGGAAAAGACTCCATATGAATTGTGGAAGAATAGAAAGCCCAACATTTCGTATTTTCATCCATTTGGATGTACTTGCTATATGTTAAATACTAAGAATTATTTGAACAAGTTTGATTCTAAGGCACAGAAGTGTATTATGTTAGGATACTCTGAACGCTCAAGAGGGTACAGAGTATACAATACAGAAACACAGATTGTGGAAGAATCAATCAGTGTTCGTTTTGATGACAAGCTTGACTCTGAAAAGTCAAAGCAGAATGAAAATCTTGCAGGTATAGAAATTGAATTTGGAGGTTCTGAAGACAAGTCATCAGAAGCTCTCAACACAGACATTCCTTCAACGTCTGAAAGAAGCAATGCTAGAAATCCTACAACTGCTGCTGATCAACCTCAGAAGAGATTACCCAGAAGCAGTTTGGATCACCCAGAAGAGACTATCCTAGGAAGAAAGGAAGATCCAATCAGAACAAGAGCAAGCTTCAGAAACTCTGAAGAAACTCTGATGGGACTTGTGTCTCTGATTGAACCTTCTTCTATTGATGAAGCACTTCTGGACAATGACTGGATTCTGGCAATGCAAGAAGAGCTGAATCAATTCACCAGAAACGACGTATGGGATCTCGTTTCAAGACCAAAAGGATTCAACGTCATTGGAACAAGATGGGTGTTCAGAAACAAGCTTAATGAACAAGGTGAAGTCGTCAGAAACAAGGCACGACTGGTTGCACAAGGTTATAGTCAGCAAGAGGGGATAGACTATACAGAAACCTTTGCCCCAGTCGCCAGGTTAGAATCTATCAGACTTTTAATTTCATTTGCTGTTAATAGAGGCATCACTCTGTATCAGATGGATGTCAAAAGTGCATTCTTAAATGGTTATATAGAAGAAGAAGTATATGTTCATCAACCCCCAGGTTTTGAAAATACAAAACATCCAGAACATGTTTTCAAACTAAAAAAGTCACTGTATGGTCTGAAACAAGCTCCCAGAGCTTGGTATGAAAGACTAAGTAACTTTCTGCTTGAAAATGAATTCACCAGAGGGAAAGTGGACACTACTCTATTCTGTAAAACAGTTAAGAGTGACATTTTAGTCTGTCAAATTTATGTTGATGATATAATCTTTGGTTCTACTAATCCTTCTCTTGGAAGAAAATTTGCTAAGTGTATGCAGGCAGAATTTGAGATGAGCCTCATGGGGGAACTGAAATTCTTTCTAGGAATTCAGATTAATCAAACTCCAGAGGGAACTTACATTCATCAGAGCAAATACATCAGAGATCTTCTGAAGAAATTTGACCTCTCAGAATGTAAGCCATCAAAGATTCCAATGCATCCCACGTGCATTCTGGAAAGAGAAGAGGTAAGCAAAAGCGTAGAACAGAAGGTCTACAGAGGTATGATTGGTTCTCTCCTTTATCTGACTGCTTCAAGACCTGATATTTTATTCAGCGTATGTATTTGTGCTAGATTCCAATCAGATCCTAGAGAATCTCACTTAACAGCTGTTAAGCGAATTTTCAAGTATCTGAAAGGTACTACTAATCTGGGTTTGTTTTATAGAAAATCTAGTGATTACAGCTTAGTAGGATACTGCGATGCTGATTTTGCTGGAGATAGAGTGGAACGTAAAAGTACTTCTGGAAGCTGCCAGTTTCTGGGAGAAAATCTGATCTCGTGGTCCAGCAAAAGGCAATCAACAATTGCTCTGTCAACAGCAGAAGCTGAGTACATAGCAGCAGCTGGATGTAGCACACAAATGCTCTGGATGAAAAGTCAGCTTGAAGACTTCCAGATCTTTGAGAGTAGCATTCCTATTCTTTGTGATAATACTTCTGCTATTTGCTTAAGTAAGAATCCTATTTTACATTCTAGAGCTAAGCATATAGAAATAAAACATCATTTCATTAGGGACTATATTCAGAAAGGTATTTTAAACTTGAAATTTATAGATACAGACCATCAATGGGCTGATATCTTTACTAAACCCCTTTCAGAAGATAGGTTTAATTTCATTCTGAAACATCTCAGCATGAAAGTATGCCCAGAATGAAAATGTTTTAATTCCATGTATTTATCTTCAGAATGTAATTATATTACTGTGAACTTCTGATCAATCTTCTTTCAGAAAGATAGAACATGCAGATTGTATCAGATGCAAGTCTAAAGATCTGAGAGTCTAATCTCAAAGACAGACGTGCTGATCACTACATCAAACAAGTGTCATCCAATCATCAGCAAATCCCTGAAGCAGAACGCGTGCACGTTTCTGAGAAGGCAAAGCGCTGATTGGGTGCATTGAGACACATGTCTGGTAACCGTTTTTAAGTATCTTTCTCAAATCCCCCAAAATCAGCAAGCATTTAATGCAAAAGTAATCACGCTTGTTAATGGCAATCATTATTTTTTTCTCTCTCTTAAAAACGTTTAATTTTTCAAAATAATTTTTGAAATCTTTATTTAAGCACATTATTCTTCAATCTTATTCTTTACGCTTTCTCATAATCTCTTAAGTATTCTCTGCATATTTCTGAGTTATCTTCTTAAAACCCTTTTTTCTCTCAAATCATTCTCAAGCTTTTTGTGTGAGAACAATGGCATCCTCCAGCATTTTTGCAGGAAATCAGAAGAAAGAAACCTCTGAGCAATATCAGGTGCCTACCAGAACTCTTCTCACACCGGTAAAGAATCTCGAAGTTCTCTCTGAGTTAATCGTTGATTTCGAAAGTTTGAAGGATAATGGATTTGACCTAACTGAGGAAATTAAAGCTCAAAAGTGGGAGAGGTATTTTGATAGACTGGTTGGACCAACCTTCCCAGAGCTTGTCAAGGAATTTTGGATTCACGCCAAGATTCATAAACATCTAGTCATCTCTTCTGTCATGGGAAAGAAGATAGTAATTTCTGAAGACCTCATTGCTAGGTTAATTGGTCAAAGTGGTGGTGGAGTCCGTTGTGTGGACATGGCTGACAGATGCCCTGATATAGGTGTGGTAGCCAACTGCATTTTCACTCTTGGATTTCCCAGCAGCAAAATTAAGGATCTGAAGGATCACTGCAGAGTATGGGCCAAGATTGTTCTGGGCTGTTTCAATCACAGGAAGCCAACAAGCTCTCCTGATTATATAAACGTGGATCAGCAATTTCTGATCTACTTTATTGATCAGAGGGTGAAGATCAATCTGGCACACTTCCTGTTCAACCATCTGAAGACTAGTGTGAAAGAGACTAGAGAAGAAGAAAGGACCAAAAGGGACTGGATACCGTTTGGAAGGCTCATATCAGATATTCTGACAGAGAATAAGCTGATAGATTATCTGAGCGAAGCTAAAGTGCTGGGCAATTTTGAACCAACTGTTGGAAAACCGCTGAACGCTAAGAACCTGAAAAAGATGAAGCTGATAGAAAATATTAGGAAGGAACCCAGAGCTGCTTCAACTGCTGACATCTCCAGAAGAAGAGTGCCTCTGAGTGATTTCCCAAAATTTTCTGAAATGGAATCCCAACCGGATATGTTTCTCAAGTATCCAGATTCATACAAGGAAGAAGATGCAGGTTCAAAGCTGAAGATCAAAGATCTGAGTCAAGTTCAACCTGAAGTGACTCAGAAGAAGACAAATAAGAGGAAAGCAGAAGGATCATCTCATCAGACTCCAAAGAAAAGAGGTATTTCATCTGCTGCTCCTATTTCAATTTCATCTACTATTCCAACATCTGTTGCCCCTCCTCAAACCTCTCACAGAATATCCATTCCAATCCCTACTATTGATGAAACCATACCAGAAGACCCTTCTGAGGCCTTACAACTCAGAAGAACCAGAATTAAAATTCCCATTAAAATTACCAAACAACCAACTGTTTCAACAACACCAGCACTTGATAGAGTGCTAGCTGATATTGAGCGTGAACATGCTTCTGTTCAACCTCACTCTGAACCACCAAATATTCCTCCTCCACAACCAGAACCACAACCTAAACCAGAAATTCAACCAGAACCAGAATCAGAACCACAACAACAACAACCACTCACAGAAGAACCTCTGATCCCTGAGCAATCAGAGATTCCACCTCCTCAACCAGAAAATAATCCACCCTCACCACAAACAGAGTTTCACCGCTATGAAACCCCATCTCCTCATCATTCTGATCCCCACTCACCTCAACCTTCACCGCTGGCAATACAGTTGCCATGTGGAACCACCATTGTCAGACCCCAGTTACCATCATCAGAGGAATCAACACCTCCAAAAACTCCAACCACTCTAATAGATATATCCTCTGACTCTGATAACCATCCACCAAAACAAACAGCACCTCAGCACACCTCTGAAAACCAATCCTCTGAAAACCCCAGCAAAACTTTCATTGACTTAACAAGTCTTGAACGTCTTGCTGATTTAAGACACAAATTGGCCATTCCCAAACCAAAGCAACTAGATGTTGGCTCTGGTATTTTGGACTTTGAAACAGGTATGCTGCAATGGATTGCTTCTTTGAAGCAAGTCTGTCCGGGGATGATCGACCCAGCTGCTTCTGATCAGCTATGGTCACAGTTCAGAGTATGGGTTCGTGCTGAAGCACTCAAGCTGCAGGACGTCAACTACGAGCAGGCTCAACAGAACTTTAGCAAGCTGCTAAAGGAAGTTGAGAGTCAGCTGCCTCAAGAAGTTGTGCTCCCTCTGGACAGTGAATCCTGGTTTGAGAAAGAGCAAGCTGCACAGGTGCAACCATCAGAAGAAGACAAGACCCTTCAGGAAGAAAATCCAGCAGAAGATGTAGCTGAAAGTTCTGAGAAACTTCCTCCTGCTGAAAGTTCTCAAGCTGCCTTGGACAGGCAGGCTCTGGAAGAATTAAGGCTGAATGACTTGCGTCTACAGCAGCGGATGGAAGAGAATGATCAGAAGATGGAAGCAAGAATGAATGTTCAGGACAGCAAGATTGACACTGTTGTCAACATGGTTCAGAAGCAGAATGAAACTTCTGAAAAGATTCAAGCAATGCTGGAAAGCCTATTCTCACGCATGCCCCCACAACCTTAAATTTTTTTTCATGCATGGCATTCTCTATGTTTTCTTCATTTTCTGATGTACTTTTGACTATGTTTTGACTATGTTTGTGTAATGTTCTTTTGCTCTGAACTATTTTAATATAATTTGTTTTTCTGATCTAAATTGTTTTAGCACATCACTAACACTTTTTGATTGCTGACAAAAAGGGGGAGAACAAGAATGATATTTAAAATCAATAACGGCTAACTAGACAGAAATTCTCAAACATTCTAACTCTATTACTTGAAATGTTTTTCTGTTTTGTTTGTAAGTCTACAGGCACAAGGAAGCTCTTGAAGACTAGAAGCTAGAAGCTCTGATCAAAATGTAGAAGCCCATGTTGCTCTGATCAAATATGAAGTTCTGATCGACCTAACACTCTGATCCGAAGCAAAGCTCTGACAGGAAAAGCTCTGAAGCTCTGCTCTCTGATAAGTCAAAGACCCATAATCTGATGCTCAAAGATAGAAAAAGATCTGATCCTGAAGAACTCGTATATCAAAGGGAAGTAACAAACTCAGGGGGAGTATCTCTTAACTCTGACTTCTCCGTACTTCTTATTCTGATACATAGCTCTGATACCTTTTCACGTTATTCTTTCATTTAAAATATCTAGTTTTTGTCATCATCAAAAAGGGGGAGATTGTTAGAACAATGTTTGAATCTAGTACCCTATATTTGAGTTTTGATGATAACAAAGTAAAAAGATATAGTACTTAAATATTTCATGATTGAATTATATGCTGCCTAAAATTACTATGCTCTGATTTGCAGATATGCTGATTAAAATAAGCAAGATCACGTTTTCAGCATCAGAATATGATTTCATACACCAGCATCAGAAGTTGCTGAATCAGAACGTCAAGATCAGATGATCAACGCTTGCACATGCTGAAGCTTGATGAACAGAACTGCGCGTAAAACACTCTGATACAGAATCAATAGTTCATCAGCAGCGAAGCAGAATCAGAATGAGCCAAGCCAGAACGTGCATTGAAGAAGCAACGGTACTGTGCATTGAACGCTAATTAATTCCAACGGCATCATTCTAGACAAGATCTGCTCAAAAAGGAAAGCTTGTTATTAGCATTGAATCAAGAATATTTGCTTCAACGTTCATCTTCTCAAGTGCTATATAAACCAAGCTTCGAAGATTATCATGGCTAATGCTCTCCAATTCTCTACACGCACAAAGCTGATCAATAATCTTCATCCACCAGTTTTGCTAAACCAACAAACTCTGATACTCCATTAGTGTTTAGCATTCTAAGTTTCTAAGCTTCATTTGTGTAAACATCACAGTTGTGATATAGTTTTTGTAGAAAACATTCACACACATTTGTTTTATACCTTTGTAAGAAAGTGTTGCCTTGACAAACCGGATTGTGGTTTGAATCAAGAAGGCTTTAGCAGTTGTTAAAGCAGATTTGTATTCAGTTGAATATAGTGAATTAAGACCTCGTTGGAGAGAGGCGAAATCACCTTGACGGGTGGACTGGAGTAGTTTGAGATCAAACGAACCAGGATAAAAATATCTTGTCATTTGCTTTATGTTTCCAGTTTTACAATTCAACCCCCCCTTCTTGTGTTTTTCACCCCTTCATCCCGATGGTCTATGTATTTTGATGGAGCCTCGAACACACTGGGTAACGACATTGGCACTGTAATCATATCTCTCGAGGGCTGTCATACTCCGTTCATCGCCCGATTATGTTTCAACTGCACCAACAACATGGCGGAGTATGAAGCATGTATCATGGGTCTTCGAGCCGCTATTGACTTGAGGATCAAGTTATTGAATGTATTTGGGGATTCCGCTTTGGTGATAAGTCATATCAAAGGCGAGTGGGATACGAAGCACCCGAATCTCATTCCTTACAAAGAGTATGTACTGACATTGCTCCCACACTTTAAGGAGATAACCTTTGAACATTTCGCACGAGAAGAGAACCGGTTGGCGTACGCGCTAGCTACCATGTCTTCTATGTTTAAGGTTAGGTGGGAAAATGAAGCTCCCCAGATTACCATTGAGAGGTTGGATGAACCGGCACACTACTGTGAAATCGATACTGAAGAAGGGGCAGACAAACCTTGGTTTCACGAAGTCAAAAGGTACCTCGAGGCTCAGAAGTATCCTGAAGGGGCATCTATCAACGATAGGAAGTTTTTGAGAATGTTCGCTTCAAAGTTCTTCCTCAGTAATGGAATCCTCTATAAACTCAACCATGACTCCACACTATTACGGTGTGTAGACAAGAGTGAAGCAGAGAGGATCATGACAGATCTACACGAAGGCACTTTTGGAGCCGATTCTA
This sequence comes from Vicia faba, assembly GCA_948472305.1. NCBI lineage: Eukaryota > Viridiplantae > Streptophyta > Magnoliopsida > Fabales > Fabaceae > Vicia > Vicia faba. Next base: position 296,182,704 of record OX451735.1, read on the forward strand.
GTGGACATACCATGGATAAGAAGATCCTACGGGAAAGATACTACTGGTCCACTATGGAAGTCGATTGTTATCAGCACTCTCGAACTTGTCATAAGTGCCAAATCTACACTGATAAGGTGCATATACCTCCGGTTCCTCTGAATGTCTTGATGGCTCCTTGGCCCTTTGCGATGTGGGGCATCGAAATGATCGGCGAGATCAGACCTACTGCATCTAACGAGCATCGTTTCATCTTAGTAGCCATTGATTACTTCACGAAGTGGGTTGAGGCAGCCTCTTTTGCTACTGTAACCAAGAACGTCATGGTGCAGTTTATCCGACACAATCTGATATGTCGATATGGTGTACCAGAGAGGATTATTACTGACAATGGTACAAATCTCAACAACACAATGATCACCGAGCTCTGTAAACAGTTCAAGATACAACATCATAATTCTTCCCCCTACCGGCCGAAGATGAATGGCGCTGTTGAAACAACTAACAAGAATATCAAGAAGATTGTACAGAAGATGATAGTTACATATAAATACTGGCATGAGATGTTACCATTTGCTCTTCATGGGTACCGTACCTCATCACGGACGTCGACAGGGGCAACACCCTACTCTCTGGTATATGGCATGGAGGCAGTCATACCCATCGAAGTCCATATACCCTCTCTCAGGATTATGAAGGATACAGGTTTGAACGAAGACGACTGGATCCAAACCCGACTTGATCAACTGAATCTAATCAATGAAAAGAGACTTATTGTTATCTTCCATGGTCAGACGTATCAAAAGCGAATGATTAATGCTTTTAAAAAGAAAGTCATGCATCAAGAATATCAAGTCGGGGATCTGGTGATCAAATGCATCATACTGCCGCAAGGTGATCCCAGGGGCAAATGGACTCCCACGTACGAAGGGCCATTTGTGGTTAAGAACATTTTCTCGGGAGGAGCTATGATTCTAACCACCATGGATGGTGACGACCTTCCTCACCCTGTCAATGCAAACATAGTGAAAAGATACTACGCGTAATCAATGACCCGCTAGGTCGACTGGTCTAGGCAAAAATAAGGGCTTCCTGGCGAACCAAAAGGGTTCGGGAAAAAGTAAGGGATGAAAATGAAAAAATCTGTACACCCGGCAAGTCGAAAACCCGAAAGGGAGGCTTGGGCAAAAAAGGTTATCCCGGTGGATTGAAAATCCGAAAGGGCAATCCAGGAAAAAGTTAGGGATTTAAGCGTATCACTATGAATCATTGGATCATCTTGCGACCAGACTTCGGTATTGACTATCAAGCTCGGACGGCGCTAATAAATCTGATCAACCTTCGGCCAAGTAACAAAGTGATGAGACACTTGAAGATATAAAGGCAATAGCAGAGTTGGAACCCAATGGGGTTGTTTCACATAGTTGTTTTTCTTTCTTTTACACAAATCGTATAATTTCTATCTTTCGGCGGTGTTCTCTTACTAGGACGTAAACCTTCTTGTACAAAACGCCTATTACAGGCCAACTTCAAAATCAATACAAGTCATTTTCACAAGAAACTTCAATTTGTTTTTTGTTTTTCTATTTTGTTTTGCAAGAATGTCCAGTGATTTATTTTTGATATATGCATTTGAAAATGATGGCTGCTCATAAATATTTACATAAGAAACAAAATACAATTACTCATAATTCCAGAAATAGAGGAAAACAAGAAGTGCCAAACCCTACAGTTACTCTGCCCATCAGGTACCGGGATAGAGCCAGCATGGGAACATAACTATTGGTACATACAGTCCCCCACAGAGTGAAAGTATTCAAAGGCATTGATGCCATCTTCCCCGAAACAGGGCATAACTCTCCCCAACCGAGGTTCGTAATTGCAGGCGAGTCAATAAATTTCATCCCCCAAGCAGAGTTTATTTCTCCAACAGAGCTCATCACTTCCAGCAACAGAACTTCATCCCCAGCTAGGTTTATACCTCCAGATCGACAGGTCTACCAACAGAGTATCTCTTCCGACAAAGTCTGGTCCCTGCAAAGTTATTCTCCAGCATCTCTTCGCGGCAGGATATTCACAAATCTCCAGCAACCTTCATGGATTTATTTTCCCAGACGCGAGCATACCCCAACAACATTTCATGAACATACATCATAACATACGCATAAATATCATATACATCATAATCTCATTTATTTTGAGAACATCATCTCACCCTGTATTTCATGCATCGCATACAACTAACCTTGATATCTTTTGCAAGAAAAGGCGATTAGCTTCAACGAATCCAACAGTTATACAAATCACATCTACAGACAACTAATGGAAACTCAGTTCCCGAAATTAAATGGGTCAACTAATCTACATTATCGCTTCAAAGTAACCCTACCATCCAGGTTCCTTCACACAGCCCTACTATCCAGGCTGTCTTATCACAAAGTAACCGTACCCCGGTTCCTCCTGAAGTTTTACACAAACTTATAACCTTACCCCGGTTCATTCTGAAGTTTTACACGAACTTATCACAAAGTAAACTTACCCCGGTTCCTCTTGAAGTTTTACACGAACTTATCACAAAGTAACCTTACCCTGGTTCCTCCTGAAGTTTTACACGAACTTATCCCGAAGTAACCTTACCCAGGTTCCTTCTGAAGTTTTACACAAACTTATCCCAAAGCAACCCTATCCAGGTTCCTTCTCACAGCCCTACTATCTAGGCTTTTCATATCGAAGTAACCCTACTACCCAGGTTCCTTCTCACAACCCTACTATCAAGGCTTTCATATCTAAGTAACCCTACTATCTAGGTTCCTTCTCAAAGCCCTACTATCCAGGCTTTCATATCGAAATAACTCTACTACCCAGGTTCCTTCTCACAGCCCTACTATCTAGGCTTTTCATACCGAAGTAACCCTACTATCTAGGTTCCTTCTCACAGCCCTACTATCCAGGCTTTCACATCGAAGTAACCCTACTATCCAGGTTCCTTCTCACAACCCTACTATCTAGGCTTTTTATATCGAAGTAAACCTACTACCTAGGTTCCTTCTCACAGCCCTACTATCCAGGCTTTTCATATTGAAGTAACCCTACTATCCAGGTTCCTTCTCATAACTTTACTATCCAGGTTCCTGCTCTCTTATCTCCAAACAACGGTCCACAACACTGTAATACTAGGATCTAATCAAACACGATTGGGTTCGCATGTCCCCAGTAGAGTAAAGGACGACTGAAGCTCCCAAAACTCTATTTCTCGAGACAAACACATATGTTCCTCAGCAGATTCAACAACAACAGGGACTCTCGTCGAAGGAATATCTCAGGAAATCAACACTATCTAGATGGCATCTTTAAGCCCATCTCCGACGAATCTCTATCATCAACCTCCAAATGGCATCTATAAGCCCATTCCCGATAGCACAAATCAAGTGCCACTTCATGCGAGTGCAAATTTCTGGGCACTCTAGTGTTCAATCATCTTCCACCTTCAGATCACGAAAGGAAGATGGGCCAATCTACATCCTCAGGTTTTAGAAGATTGAACAGGGGCAGCTGTTGTACCCCAAAATTTACCCTCTCATTTTACTCAAAACATACTCCTAGAGATCCTCAATTTGCTCAAGTTTGCCCAAGAGTTGACCAGACAAACTCTCTCCTAAGGCAGTGTGTCTCAAATTAGGGTTTCCACCTTCATCAAGATATGTGGATCACAAAGGCCACAAATTCTCTCCAAGGCCCTAATATGTTCCCAATATTCTCCATGTTAAGTCTTATGCCTTGCACAAGAAGTTTGCTCTGTCAACTGCTCAAATGCTTGAGAATCGACTGTATTAGGTCAAAAGTCAATTGTGATCCACATACAGTAAAACTTCAAGGTTTTTGGTCAACATCCACATTTTTAAGTCACTTTCATCATTTGATCAAGGATTGACCATGATTCCCCAAGGAATGCTCCAAATTCATCAAAACCCAAAAGTTATTAAATTAGGGTTTTTTAGTAAAAGTCAACCCAACTTTGACCAAGCATAACTTCCACATGCTTTATCAGAAATTGTCCATCCAAAGCTCATTTTGAATAGGATGCAATTCCCTACAACTAATATTCAACCCACAAGAACAAAATATGTACTCATAAAAAGATATGAATTTTTGCATTATTGGTCCTTTTGAAAAGTCAACAAAAACACCTTTTGGGTCAAAGCTTCATACATGAACATGGAAGATCCAATTGAGGTGAAACACAAATGGTTAGTTAGGGGACATCCTAAGCTTTCTAAAAAGTCCTAGAACACCTCTCTAGGGTCAAAATTGAGAGAGTTGTGCATTGTCAAAGTTGGCAATTTTTGGGAAATTGTCAAAAGGTAACATTGATCAAATTGGCATTTTTTCCAAAGGGGCCCATGTTTTCTTTCTTGAAACATGTTTCTAATAAGAACCACGACCCCTGATATTTTCCACCTATTATTTTATTACTTTTATCATTTATTTTGATTTTTGATTTATTTAAATCAAAATAAATCAAATTTAATGGTAAAATAATGAAATCAAATCAAATCATGGATTTTTTGTGCATCTTTTAAGTCCATGTACAGCTAGCATGATGACCAATTTGAGCAAGATTCATTTGGATTGGAAAAGATTGGATTGAAGCTTATTTTGGGAAGATATAATACAAAGAGCAAATTAAATCACTTTTTCATTATTTCTCAAGATATGATGCAATTTTATTGACCTAATTCGTTCTCTTATATGTATTGAACAATTCCAAATCAGAAGGACAAGGGTTGCCGAGCGTGAGAAGGAAGAACAAAGTTCTAATTTTTCAAAGAAAATTGTTGATCCAATCTTGCTCCATAGGAAGTTTCAAGCGTTCCTAAAGATCAATTTATATCCATGGGAATTCACTGAACCTGTAGCAAGCATTTGCAAGGCCTGAAGCGTCCAGAATCGCGCCCATCATCAATCACAGTTTGCACAAATTTCAATTCTGATTTCTTTGATTTTGGTATCATAAGCATGTTTTGATTATACCATTGTGTTTGTATTAATGTTTGCAAGCTACCTATGTCCTTGAATTGGATTTATAGTGCAGGAATCACAATACGCCATTGTTAGGGTTTATGAACTCGTTTTGGGGTTTTTGAATACAGGAACAATTGGCTCTTAAGATGGGTACCATGATGATTAGGGCTTCAAGCCCAGTTGATTCATGGTTACCAATTTAATTTTTTTGCCTGTACATGACTTTTGATATGCACAGGGTTATAGCCATGGCCAAAATCCGTAGGTAAAAGTTGCTACCTAAGACAACAGTCCTAATGAAGAAGACAATGGCGTGGCAAGGCGTGTCTGGTCTATTCAAACTTCGCGCATTTTTTCTTGAAGGACACTTGATTTGGCTTTTGTTTTTATTTTTTTATTATATTTACAACTAATAATTCCATCGCAGATGGTAAGGGTCAAAGTATACAATGCAAACGTCCTGGGTTCGATCCCAGGCGTGTGCATTTTGCATTTTCTCAATTTTATATTCCAGATCTCATGAGCTCCTTTGCCAGATGTCCATCATATGCTCCCCAGATCCAACCATTGGATCATTACCAACCTAGATCCGACGCCCTGCAAAATGCATCACATGGTAGACCCCCAGAAAGCAGCAACACTGGATCTGGCACAGGGATTTGGGCTCAGCAACTTTGGGCCTTTCAAATTGCATTTCACACCCTCCAAATTGCCAACAACAATAGGCCCTATCTCTTTTCTTTTTATTATTTCAATTTTCTTTTTATTTATTTATTTATTTGTTTTAAAAAAATCATTTTTAATTAAATCATAAAATCAAAAAGTCACAAAAATTAGAATTAGGGTTTTTATTACTAAATTTAATTTTTGTTAATTAAATAGATTAATGTAATTTAGGGCAATTTAATTCCTCTTTTTGCAATTAAAATCATTTAGAAAATTAGGTTTAAATTCTAGATTTAATTATTTTCTTTTCAAATAAAAAAACACAAAAATAGGTTAATTATCTTTTCTTCGTTAGTTTAATTATTTTCCATAAATTAAAATTAATTAGTAATTAGAAAATTTGTGAAATTTAACTGTATTCCTTATTTCCTTAAATAAAAAATAATTAAAAAATGATTCTTTCTTTAATTAATCCAATTAGGTAGTCAAGGGTCAAAACCCTAATTCTCGTGTTTAATTTTATCGCGCACATTATTTTTTGATTAATTTTTTAACTGCTCCGAGTTTGTAATACTCAATTAGTTTACTATTTCGTGTTTACTATTCTCCCCCCAAGTTTTGGTTATGTAATCCCCATTCCCCGAAGCTTTGAAATAGCTAGGTTTATCTTCTTGCATTTTTAATTCCTGTAAATATTTAACTATCTAGATGTATGCTAATAGGATTGTATGGCAAGAATGCCTGGAAAATTAAAATGGTAGATCACCTAATGTGCAAATATTAAATAACTGAAACAAATCATATGCACATATTCACTCCTAGGGTTTACCTCACTTCGGTTTCCTTCGGTAGACGATCATTAAGCATAGGAGATTTTAGTGGTTTACCTCTTGTCTATGAGATCAAAATGTCCTGTTTGAATGTTGCCTCGGAAATGTTGCCTCGGAAAGATCTTAAGACTCTAGGGTTACTACTAAAGTTTTATAGCTATTGCTTTAATGATTGTACTTGTCAGTTTCGAATGTCCCTTACAACTCCAACGACGGTGCTACCTGCTGCTTAATAGTAGGATAACACTATCTAAAGGAAATGAGAATGAACAATCCTTTTTTCGAGTAGGTAGGATCTTAAGTACTTGCTCAATAAAAACTTTTTTACACCAAACACTTTCAAAACAAATTTTCAAAACAACTTCGTCACATCCTTGAGGACTGATATAAGGTTTATCACGAAGTCAAACATTTTCAAGACAAACACACACAAGCAATTTGAAAAAATGAGCAAGTACCTAAGAGCTCGTAGATAACTACGGATAAAAAGGGTGCTAACACCTTCCCTTTCTATAATCTACCCCCCGTACTCAGAACATCTTGAAAAAGGTTTTTTTTGTTCTTTTTCCTTTTCCATGATTGGATGAAATAAAAGTCGGTGGTGACTCTATCTTACCCCAACATTTTGCGAACAAAAAACGCAAAATGCAAACCAGTAAAAACAGTCGGTTCTTCCACCGTATCATAATATACCTTGCATTTATTGTTTTAATTCAGATCAGATGACCCAACATGTCATAGGACATCTGAAGTCTGATATACCAGAATTTCAATTGGTATCACAACAAGCATCCTGTTATGTTTCTATGTGAGATCTTGTGATGATAAATTATGGTCATGGGCAAGGAAGAAGGTATCTATTGAAAATTTGTTTGAACTTGGACATATCATATTATTCTTTTAATGGTCCCTTAATATGGAGGATGGACTATTCGTGAAAGGGTGTGAATTGGACATGTTTCTATTGTTATCAGGCCTGTAGCTTTGGTGGTGCGATGTTATATTGAGGTTTGATTTATTTTAAAACCTAAGTTGTTGTGTTTGCACCTGAGTTGTGGTGGATGTGTGTAAGCTATTTAATTTGTGCTTGAAGGATGTTGAGGAGCATTTGGTGTGTGTTTCCACTGCATGGTATCTATTGTAACCCTAGTCGGCATGGCATTAGGGTTTGTCTCCTAAACAGGTTTGTCCTATGGTGATGGGATATGTGCAAGACTGCTTGAACCAACTTTGTAAAAGTTACCAATGATACTTGAGTTTTATTTCTCAAGTCCACTCATAAGGGCACTTTAGTGTGGGGTTGATGTATTTTTTTCAAGAAACCTAGGATTTATTTGATAGACTATTGATGAAAGGATAGAGCCATTTATTTTGGTTTCTAAAAGTGTCTTCCTAATTCTTGACCTAATTAGGAAAGTGATTCTGAGTCTTGCTTTTGTTGGTGTAGTCAGAGCTTAGACTAATTTTGAAGACCTTGAAGGTGATCAAGGGATGTTTTGATTTTTTAGAAGCAGTGATGGCTTCATAACCAAGCTCAGTTTTGTGTTCTAGAAGAAGGGAACTGATGTCCTACCAGATGTTGGGACATCATGTCAGTAGATGTGTAGCTTCCTGTTGAATAGTAGATGCTCTAGATGTTAAACAAATGTGTGATAATCACATATGTTTAGAACCTACTCCTGATTTGGAAGAGGAAGCATCTAGGTTGTGTATCTAAGATGGTTTATCCAGAAAACGTGTCTTAGATTGATGGACTGGTTGAATGTTGATCAACCAAATTGGTTACTTTTTGGTTCAAATTATTTTTGATCCAAGTAAGTAGAAGTGGAGAGGTTGAGCTCTAGTATCCAGTAGAGTTGTGTTATCTCAGCAAGGTTGCTTGTACATAAAGGTCAAATATCAAGGACATTCTCTCTAACATCTGGATAATCCTTCTCATCAAAGGACCCAGATTTATGGAATCTAGTTTATGGCCATAGAACAAATTCTTCTTTAAGGGAGAACTTGATGTGTAAAAACCATATGATGTGAAGCTATTGAAGGGGAGAATTTATAATTTCCTTAGGAGTTCTCAACAGTTAATAAGGGGGAGTCCTTAATCTGAAGCTGGAAGAACTTGAAGATATTTCAGACGTAATGTCTTGCCATCTGTGTGTTGAGAATTTATTTTTCTTAACTTGTCTGGTTGGTAATATTCATATACAGGATGAATGTTGTTTACTGAAACTTCATATCACTATCAAGTCTTTATAAGCATGGAACTCTTATTTTGTAATGGAAGAAACATCCAAGGGATTGTCCGTATTGGAGCTAGGTGGTTGATTGGTTTCTGCACTATTGAAGTGACATTTGAATCACCTGGATGAGCATTTCATATTTTTGTCTGGAGTAAGGAGGAGGAGTTGGTTTTGGAACCAAAGGATCATGGTTCTTACTGTTTGGGAAGTTTCTCCTCAATGGGTTCAGTTATGTGGTGGCCCCACATGATGAAACATTTGTTTTTGCAAGGATTAAAAGTCATCCTTGTGCGTTAAAGAATTGGAAGAAGTAGATTGGTTATGGTATGTTGGTGCCTTGTTTGTTGAAGTATGCTCCAGATACCTGTAAGAGGGAATCTCATCTTTAGGTGAAGAAGATCAGAGTCTAACATCTCAAAGTCAGACAGGCGGCCTGGAGATTATGCTTGTGAGAAGAAATTTTCTTGAGGTTTATATGCTTTGCATGTATTTTGATCTGGTCTTGAAGGTTGATCATCTATTGATGGTTGATCCTCTTGTGTCCCTTGCAAGAGTTACTGATTACAATGGTGTCTCCAAAGCCATAGTTAATTGTTAAGTCCATGTGTTTTAGGCTGATGTTTGCACTGATGTTGGAACATCATTTCTGTTCTTTGCTTCTTCAGTTAAGGAATTTTTTGGGTTTGTTCATGGTGGAGTATAAGGTCAAGCCACTGGCCTAATTTGAAGTATTTTATGTTGTGAATGGTTGTCATGACTGGTTTTCATGAAGAAGAATCATCTGGTTCTAGAGGTGTACAGAAGAAGAATGTCAGACCAAATATCCTACCTTGTGTGAGATGGTAACCTTATCTAACTATTGAAAATACTCATACGGGATATGAGTATTTGTTTATCCTCTGTTGAGGTTGTGCATGTAACTGATAGTGAATACTTTGACGTGAGTTGAGTATTTGTCTGATGGGTTGGTGCAAGTCTGCAGTCTGAACCTTATGATTCAGGAGGAGTATAGAGAATTTATATTTCTCTATGTGGTTGTGTTCAGTAGCTTGGGATAAGAAGCTTCTAACTACTGAGAGTTTATTTCTCTCTGTGGTGCTCTGGTGTGACAATTTGAATTGGCTGCTGAAGGTGTGTCACTAGACATCCTCTGGTGTTAAGGACTTCTATGCAAATGATAAGTCCTATGGGTGAAGTTTTTAAGAACCAGAGTGTTTTGTGTCCCAATATGATGTTGTGACATCATGGTCAGCGAAAGATGCTTGAGATTGTGCTTATGGATATAGATGCCCAAGCATTATATCAGAAGAGGTACTTCTGACTATGTGAATTAGAATGTGCAGATTCTAATCTTGTCTACAGTAGTATGCATGTTGATTACATGACTAATTTGTTGAAGACTTCACTAGTATCAGCAACTACTAGTGGATGGAAGGGCAGAAGAAGGTTATCAGATACTAAGGTTTGAACTGAATGTTTCTAGAGGTGTTCTTCTTCTGATCAGAATGATGTTGAAGTGGTGGTTTCTTCTACTGCAAGTAAAAGATGGTGGAAATCTTGAAGTTATGTAGCAAGAAAACTAAGAGCATTTATGCTGGAATATGTGAGAAATTCCCAATCAAGTGTGTCTTGTGTGGTTCTGTAAGGGAATTTATCAGTTGTGTCCTTGTTGTGTGAATAAGCTCAGGGTGCTTGGAGGTATTCTCAAGGAGCTGGTATATCTAGATCTGTAAAAGTATGGATTAATTTTAGAGTTTGTGAATGTGTTTAGTTGGTGTGTTCAACCAGGTGTGTGAAGTAGTTTCCCTTCATCTGGTGCTCAAGTTTTCATTTTCAGCCAGAGCATTGGTTATCCATGACAGGGGGAGTGAAGTACTTGTATATGGATTATTGTTGAAATGGTGTAGATTTTTGTTGGAAGGACGTGTTTGATTTAAGTCATGTAAAGCTGGGTGATTGAATCAAAAGTACAATATCTCTAAAGTGGTTAATAGTTATGTCTGAGAGAATTTATTTTTCTCTGTAGATTTTGAAGGGACTCTCTGAGGGTATTTGTTGTTAAGAGATGTCACATATGCGATATTCTGATATTTTGATGTGTGTCACTAAGTTTAAGTGTAAGGAGTACACTTAGAGTCAAATTTATGCTTCAAGACCTATTTAGATAGTCTTGTGAAGCATTTTTGGATTGATGGTTGAAGATGTGTTAGTCACGGGTTTCTGCATTCAAGAGAAAGAAGACAATGTTTGATAGGATGTCAAAACATTATTCAGGATATGTTTCCTGTGTGATCAACAAAGGAGTTTTATGGATGGTGTGATCAAACACATGTCTTAAGGGAGTGCATAAAGTGTATTTAAATGTGCATGTGCATGTATTGGGACTATTTCTTTTCAGCAGAAAGAGTCGAGAGATAATAAAAGCATTCAAAGTAGTTTTGGATGGTGCACATTGTTTTTAGTGATATTTTTATCCTCAAATAACGTTTCCTTTTGACCAAGATCATTGCTACAATCAAGGATAGTTATTTCCTAAGAAAATGCTCAGCAATTTATAGAGGTTTCTCCTTTCCTCTTTTACCTTGTCAGTGTTTGGTGTCTGCATAATCTTAATGGGTTTCATTAGGGTATGGGTGAGTTGTGCTTGGGTATGGTTTTGTGAAGGCCTCATTTATCAATTTATGGCTAAAAAGAGGGATATAGGGTTTGCTCAGATGATCAGTTTGGAGGTTGTGTTTCCAGGTGCTGCACAAACATGTCAAATAGGACGTCTGATCCTATGTCTGGTTGGGTTTTTGTGACTCGTGATCATAGTTATGAACACATTTTTGACTTGTGTTATGAGTTACCCAGGGTGGTGGTTAATTTGGTCTTAAGTTTTTTCTTGTGCTCTATGCTAACGTTTGGTTGCTGATTAAGGAGTGATTAAGGGTTATCTTATGCCACCATTGATTTTTTTGTGACAAGAATAGGTTCTTGGGTTGAGGAGGAGTGCAAGATATCTTCTTCCTCATATACACCAAATGACTTTAGGACTTTCTACTCCTTTATCACGAGGTTGTTTTTCTTTGGTGTTGAAGTTCTTCCTGCAATGGAGTTGCCATGAAGATGATTTCGAATATGATGTCCTAACATCACTGTGCTTATAAAGACTGACTCTATGATGCTATACTGCTGTGTTTAGTAGTTTCTGAGGACTACTATTGGTGGATTTTGTTTTTTATTGTTGTAATCAAAATTGTAATTTATATTATTTGTTTTATCCAAAATTTTCCAAAGGGGGAGATTGTTAGTTCTCTAGTTTTAGGATTGACATTAATTTTTGTAAAACAAATAAGATAGAAATACGTTTGATAAGATGTGTTAACTTCCTAACAGGAACAAGTTGAGCAAGAATTTATATCTTGTGAAGAAACACGTTGAGTTGAAATGTTTCAACATCTAGAGCAACATGTCGGATAAGTTGTCCTATGCAGGGTCATACGGCATCGCACATGAGCTAAGCCGAACAATTGGATTCTGTTACGATTTAACAGATGTAGAATATTCTGGGAATATTATGCAATCTTATGAGGTGCTGATTTAAATGTGTGGAAGAATCAAGAAGAATATTGACTTTCTAAATAAAGAGACTTTTTAGGAAAGATTTGATTGAAGACATATTTTGTAGAAGAATCTTTTGCAGATTTGAAATAGCTAAAAAGAAGTCATTTGAAGCCCAAATCCAGATGGGAGATAGGTTATAAATAAAAGCATTGCAGCCTAGGTTTTGTACCAGCCGAGAATTAGGAAGATGTAATAATCAGGGCTGAGTCTATAAGCCACTCTCTAGGAGAGTTGGTATGTGAGATCTACTGGACATGTGAGTTAGATTATATTCCTTGGATTGCAAGGTTTTATTCTCACTCAAAATCATGTAGGTAATGAGTCGAGTATTGTTCTTGGAGGAAGCTTGTAAGCAACTCCAAGTTGTGTTCTTAGTCAAGAGTCTTTGCTAGGTATTATCATTGAAGTGTGTCTTCTATTTAGATGTCATAGAAGTGTGTCTTACTCTGTTTTGTCCAATTTCTAAGTGTGATTGATGAGGGATTGAGGAGGGCCTCATATCTAGGTGAGTCTTAGATAGAAGTATAGCATGGGTAGTGATTAAGTGAGTAGATCGTAAACTGGTATGCTTGTTGTAGGGTATATGAATTGATACTATCATAGTGGACTTGTCCTTGGCTTGGTATGCCCCTAGAGTATGAGAGTTGCTCCGAACTGGGTTAACAATTTTCGTGTGTCGCTTATGCTTTTCAGCACTGTTTTTACATGTGTATACCATGCCTTTATTGTTTTAAGTTAGATCAGATGTCCCAACATGTCATAGGACATCTGAAGTATGATATACCATAATTTCACATGCCAGTTTATACAGGCTTGCTCTTGTCAGAAACAGCCACACCGCATGTGGAGTCTGCTCTAGAAACCCACGTGGATGCCTTGTTGTAAGAAGAGAGATATTCAGAGGTTGACGGATGAGAAAACGATCATCATCACTACAATAGGGACGATAACTGAATGAATATGGTTGAAAGCTATTCAGATAAACCTACAATTTCAAAACATAACACAGTAACTTCTGTAGAGATATATACCAAGTACGTGGAATTGGGGATAATCAATTTTAGTCATGATGATTTTCCAAATTGTGAAGGAAGACATCATGGGTATGCTGTTGTGAGAGGAGACCTCTAAATATTGAAAATCCTAGGTCTGTTTAAATATGGAGCAATGGCTATTATTGCTGATAGAAGAAGAAAAGAAGAGGATTCGGTTAAACCTACGCTATCAATCGGGGATTCTCTTGATACGAATATAGAAATCATTGTTTACAATGCAAGAGATATGGACGTTGAAGTGAATGTCATAGTCCCTAATTTCAACATACCCGAGAATTTGGAAGTAACATATAGTAGTCAAATAGCTCTTGTTTCTCCTATGGTTGTGTACTTGCCTGGACTTGTTGTTAGATCCTAAATTCGACACCTACAACAAGTTGGCCTTGTGGGCCAAAAATAGATTGAACAAGTCTAAGTTGGAAAAGTTTCGACAAAGTAGAAAAGTACTTAGAGAAATTCTAAGTTAAAATAATTCTTCTACCAGAAGGTTCTCAATCCCTTCGACTGAAGGGACTCCAAGGTCTTCGACCAGAAGGAAACTTCGTATCTGCCTCAGAAGATTTTTGAATCTGGAGAAAGGCGGGAAAGGCAGTTCGCTTGGCAGTTGAGGAAAGAAACATGGCGTGAAAAGAGGGGTTGAAGCGCATGCAGAAGACACTTGTCTTTATCCTGGAGCAAGGCAACTCCTCGACAGTTACCTAGTTTTTGTATAAATATAGGAAGTTTATGTAGATTTTTGTGTATTCAACTGATCGTACAAATTATTCAATACTATTCAAGTACCCGCTACGTGAGAAAGAATACTGAAAAATGTACATTTGAAACACCATATTTTACAATCAAAGTCTTTTATTTCTCTCTTTACATTTCTTGCCTCTTTATCTTGTTTTCACTTATCTGCACTTTTACCCAAATTCCTGCACGTAACCTCTCCTCAACCCCTTCTTTCTATTTACTTTCTACACTCAAACTCATCCCTTTCCCATTCGAACTTGCGTTCTTCACCCACATTAACGTTTATGTCTAAACAACATCAAAAATTAGCATATGTCCTAGGATCAAACTGATCGATCCTGCGAGTAACCAAAAAGTTACCCTTTTTGGAAGATCAACGGTTGTTCACTAGAAAACACGGTGAACTAATTGGCACACCTGATGGGATGTTGCTAATTATTGTTGGTTTATTTATTTTGTCTTAATATAAATGCTTCGCATGATTTTATTTATTTTACAAGGTTTTGCATGTTATTAAGAAGGGGTAAAGTAACCACCAACGAGTGTAGAACTAGAAATAGAAATAGTGAAAGCAATATGGCTAATCATCCAAATAATGGAGAAATACCTCCAACAATTACTACGGGAACAACGATAATACCAACCATTAGTGAAATTGTCTCTTCAACTGTTGGTTCGATACCAACATTAACAGCAACCCAAATGGGACCAATACTTTAGTATGCAGGTCCCAGAGGTCCAACAGGAACACCCCCACCAAGGGTGGATCCATGATTTCGACCACACGCTCCCCCAGGGTTTTTGACAGCCTGGATGGGTCGAGACCAGCCTTAGGGCATGCCAACTACTGAAATGGCTAGCCTTATGAATGTTGCGTCTACATTTTCAGAACCTTTGGTAAGTGCATCTTTGCCATTACAGGGGTCTGGAACTGGCATGGGTAGGAACCAAATTTTAGGAGGGACATCCCTTGCAATGTCAAGCCTCACAAACACTTCCACAATGATTTTGAGGCAACAAATGGATGAAAGCAACCATGACATGGTACAAATTTTGGCCCAAACTCTAAGTACAATATTGAACCCTCTAATACAAAATACTACTCAGTCAAACCAACAAATGATAGCGCAAATGGAACGCATGACTGAAATTTTTGGGGTTCCCCAACCTATTCGACAACCCCAGAGAGCTCCGATGAGAGAGGATCAAGGTGTAGTCTTAGAAGAAGATGTAACTATTAACCAAAATCCACAATTCGATAGGAGGAACCACAGGGTAGAAATAGAACAACTTATTGTCGAAATACCCAGACTTCCCCTGCAGATCCTTAGAGATGGTGATCAAGGTGTAATGATGGTAAATAGGAACCAAAATGCTGGCGAACTGATACAACAAGTTCGACACCATAATTATGGCACAGAGAATAATCTGACAGCCATGATCGAAAGAATCATGATACAAAATAGAGTGAACGTTGGCTTTCATAGGCAAAATTTTACTTCCCCAATGTCAGAATATATCTTGCAAATGGATTTACCCCCTAGGTGGAAATTTCCAAAGTTCACTAAGTTTTCAGGGGATACGACAGAATCAATTGTCGAACATATAGCGAGATATTTGATAGAAGCTGGGGAAATATAAAATAATGAGAGCCTTAGGATTAAATACTTCCCAAGTTCTCTAACAAAAAACGCTTTTACTTGGTTTACCACCCTCCTAACCAATTCGATCCACAATTGGAATCAATTGGAGAGATAGTTCCATGAACAATTTTACATGGGACAAACCAAAATAAGTCTAAAAGAACTGGAAAGCGTGAAAAGAAGATTCACCGAGCCAATAGACGAATATCTAAATAGGTTTCGACTGCTCAAAGCCATATGCTTTACACAAGTTCCTGAGCATGAATTGGTCGAAATGGAAGCAGTGGGCCTAGACTATTCTATTAGGAAGAAACTAGATACCCAATATCTGAGGGATATGGCCCAATTGGCCGATAGACTTTAACAGGTAGAACGTCTTAAAATTGAAAAAACTAAAGCAACTAAGACTCATCGGCTAGAAAAGGTAGCATATGTCGAAATGGATGATGATGATCCAGAAACATCTAGTAATCCTATAACTGTCGAAGAGAGCAAAATAGATTTAGCAGAGTTAAAACATGGGCCTCCATACTCTTGTAGAGTGTTACTACCCTCAGATGGGAAGAATCCTACCGCGTCTGAAAAGAACAGTGATAGATTCCCAAAGAAAATGTATATTTTCGACGTCACAAAATGTGATGAGATATTCGACTTATTAGTGAAAGATGGCCAAATGATAGTTCCCGCAGGGGCGAAAATGCCTCCTTTAGAACAAAGAAAGAAAAGAGGTTTTTGTAAATATCATAATTTTTTGGGCCATAAAACTTCACAATGTTTTCTTTTCAGGGATCTCGTTCAAGGAGCGATCAAAGAAGGCAGGCTAAAATTCGCTGATAAACCCCAAATGAGAATTGATGCAGACCCACTGAGAGCTGATGCCCACTATGCTGAATAGCAGGCATCAACATGGTTGAAACTTCGGAAGACTTCGTCAATATGCCGGTCTTTGGCATTTTTACTGGGAACATCTTCAGAAAGACTGCTGAAGCAGTTAGAAAGGCCACTGAAGGCCTAAACCAAAAGGCTACTGAAGGCCTAAATAAAGGAGTTACTGAAGACTCCAATAAAAGGACTAATGTAAGTTCTTATGTGGCTGCCGTCAAGGGTTCGACAGAAGACCTTGAAGCCAAAATGCAAAAAATGAATCTCGCTGCCAAGAGCAACGTGCAAGTCAAAATGGTTGAAGTATCTGAGGCCAAGGCTTCAGAGGAAGCCATGAGACAAGAGGAAGTGAATAAAACTGCATTTCCAAAAGAAAATGATAATTTGGATGACTTTCTACAACGATGCCAGAAGAAAAAGTCTGAAGTTATGTTGTGTCCAAGATGCAGCTCCATCTTCGACAAAAAGGCTGCCGAACACATACATGGCATAAGGGTAATGAAATAAAAAAAGGGCTACCAATGCCAAACCTTACATGGTCTCTGAAGTTAGATACGATCCCAGAAGAGGACCAATGAACCAGAGGCCATCAACTTTTAAGCCTCCGACAAATGTCCCCGTGGACACTTGGCTAAAGACAACACCCTGGAAAAGGCCAAATGAAGAGAAATGGTGAACATTCGATGTGCCAAGAGGGTTATCGTTGGCATATAGGAAGGAGTTACAAACTACAACTAAAAATAAAGTGGCTCATGTGTCGAGCAACTATAAAGGAAAAAACCCTATGTCTCGCTCCCAGTGGAGAAGATTTCAGAGACGGCGAAAGGCCGAAAGGGAGGCCACAAAGGAGCCTCAACTAGAGTCAAGCACCAACATACTACAAAGAATGGACAAAGTCAACCAACGAAAGCCTTTAGAAAGGAAACCAATTGCCAGAAGATTGGAGTGGTCAGATCGAGGTGAATCAGATGACGAAGGTAACTCTGAATCTGATGCTACTTTAGATATTATGGTAAATTTAGTATCAGTGCTACCCAGAGAATATGACCGCCAAGTCGAATTCGAAGAGACCGACTGGGAAATCGAACAAGAGATGGCCAAACATAGGCCAATGTGCTATTATGTGATGAACAGTGGTTGCGTCGAGGAGAAAAATGCATTCTTTGAGCCACCTACTGAGGCGATGAAAAATCACCTAAAACCTTTGTTCATAAGAGAAAAGATAGGGGAAATAACAATCAACAAAATTATGGTTGATTGTGGAGATACAATAAATATAATCCCCCAATATATGCTAAGGAAAATGGGTAAAGGAGATGGAGATATCAAACCCTACAACATGGTTCTGTTGAACTATGAGGGAGGTATTAGAACTACCCTAGGGGTGATACAATTGGACCTCAAGTGGGAACAATACTACGACCAACTATGTTCATGGTCATTTCAGCGAAGCCAAACTACAATTTTCTCTTAGGTAGAGAGTGAATACATGGCATAGGTGCAGTTCCATCTTCGATGCATCAACGGGTCACGATTTAGCGCCCTGATGGAATTGTAGAGAATATAGAAGCCGACCAAAGTTATTACGTGGGTGAAGTTAATAATGTTGGAAAAAATAGCTTCGACAGAAACTTGGCTCATATAGGGCCATGCAATCCTCCGTAGTTCGATTTGGCGCCAGCACCAAATGCCTTTTCCCCCTCTACCTACATTTCGACCATGGTTTCCAGTGGAATAGAGAAGACTTATCAAACATCGACTATGGAGAAGCTGATGACATACGACCAACATGATGTGGAAGTGAATTTGGTGATGATGACTGAATCACAAGCTTTACAAAAGATTTTGGCATATGTAGCCGAAAGTAGAATGATAGCGGCCTTAGAGGCTGAAGTCAAATACATGGCCATTAAGGCCAATGAGAAAGTATTTCTTCCAGAGGGTCCTGGGAAAGACTTCGATCCAGAGCCACCTAACGCGAAGGAGGAAGAAATACAAAACCAGAGGCTAGATGCTATCTATGATGATGAGCCTCTGGGTTTTGAAAAGGATCCGTTAGCAAACAATGTTAAAATGCTAGCGTAAGATCCTTTAGAAGAAATAGATCTGGGCGAAGTATTGGAGAAGATAGATCTAGAGCTCAAGATCAAAATAATCCAATTGTTGAAGGAATTCAAAGATTGCTTCGCATGGGATTATGATGAAATGCAGTCTCGACAGGAAAGTCGTAGAACTTCAACTACCAATAAGACCTGGGAAAAAGCCTGTCAAGAAAAATTCAAGGCGTTTTGCACCTGAGGTCTTGTCGAAGATCAAGACGGAAGTCGAAAGACTGCTGAGATGTAAGTTCATCCGAACATCCAGGTATGTCGAATGGATTGCAAATATAGTACCTGTTATAAAGAAAAATGGTACCTTAAGGGTGTGCATCGATTTTATAGATTTAAACGATGTAACACCCAAGGATGAATATCGAATGCCTGTGGCAGAAATTCTTGTCGATTCTTCCACTGGCTTCGAATACATGAGTATGCTTGATGGATACTCAGGGTATAATCAAATTTTCATTGTTGAAGAGGATGTGTCGAAAACAGCCTTTCGATGCCCTGGAGCTTTAGGCACTTACGAATGGGTAGTGATGCCTTTTGGTCTAAAAAACGCAGGGGTAACATATAAAAGAGCAATGAACTCAATCTTCCATGATTTTATTGACATTTTTATGCAGATTTACATTGATGATATTGTTGTTAAATCTATTTCAGGGAAGAATCATATAGACCATCTTCGACAATCCTTCGAAAGGATGAGACTCTATGGTCTGAAAATGAATCCTCTAAAACGTGCTTTCAGCGTAAAAGTAGGGGATTTTTTAGGCTTTGTGGTCCACAAGAAGGGAATTGAAATAAACCAGAACAAGTCCAAAGCCATTTTGGAAGTGAAAGCGCCAACTAACAAGAAGGAGTTGCAATCTCTACTTGGTAAGATACCTGAGGAGATTTATTTCCAACTTAAGTGGGAGAACGCAAGCCTTCTCACCACTACTTCGACTCAACAAAGGAGGCTTCTAGTGGGGGCAAGAACAACAAGAGGATTTTGACAAGATCAAAGAATACCTTTCCAAACCACCCATTATGGTACCTCCTTGTAGAAATAGAAGTATGAGATTGTACATAGCTGGATCCGATAAAACTTTAGGAAGCATGTTAGCTCAAGAGGATGAAAATGGTGTCAAAACACCCATTTATTACCTCAGTAGAGTTTTAAACGATGCCAAAACTAGATATAGCAAAGTTGAAAAACTTTATTTATGTCTTTACTTCTCCTGTACAAAGCTCAAGCAATATATTAAACCGGTTGATGTTTTTGTTTCGTCTTATTTTGATGTTATCAAATATATGTTGTTGAAACCCATCTTGCACAGTCGAATTAGTAAACAGGCACTTGCATTAACTGAGTATTCATTAACTTTTATGCCTCTTAAGGCTGTAAAAGGTCAAGTGGTAGCGGATTTTATTATTGACCACTCAATAAATGAGGAATCAATCAACTACTTAGAGATCGAGCATTGGAAGTTATACTTCTACGATTCTAGTCATAAAGACGGAACTGGGGTAGGGGTTCTAATTATTTCTCCAAACAAAATTCCAACAACATTCAAGTACAAGATCGAAGGTTCTTGTTCGAACAACAAGGATGAATATGAGGCTCTAATCATAGGCTTTGAAATATTGTTGGAATTAGGGGCAACTCGAGTCGAAATAATGGGAGACTCAGAGTTAGTTATAAAACAAGTCACAAAAGAATATAAATGCATAAGATAAAATCTTATCATGTATTTTGTAATAGTCAATCGTTTGTTGAAAAACTTTGAAAAGATCAACATCTGACATATACCAAGTCTGGAGAATCAAGTGGCTTTTGACTTAGCACAGATTACATCTGGGTACAAAATTTCGAAAGAGAAATTACAGTAGGTAATCGAAGTTAGAGGAAGAGTGACATTGACCAAGTTGTCTCCAACGGATTTGAAAACAACAAAGTTGGGGTACGCTGATCACGAAAACTTTGAAATTTCGTTCATAGATAATCTAACAGAACAAGATTGGAGAAAGCCTATAGTGGATTATTTGCAAAATCCCGTAGCTTCGGCAGAACGAAAGATAAAGTATAGGGCACTGAGTTATACCCTAATGGGAAACGAGTTATTTAAAAAGACGCCTGAAGTGGTGCTATCAAAATTCCTAAATGAAACAGAGGCATACATATCCCTTTCAACTACACATGCTAGGGCATGTGGAGCACACCAAGTGGGCCATAAAATGAAATGGTTATTGTTTCGACAAGGACTATATTGGCCAACTATGTTGAAAGATTGTGTTGAGTTTGCAAAAGCATGTCAGTAATGTCAAGTACATACAAGTATCCAACACATGCCTGTAAGCGAACTTCACTCAATTGTGAAACCTTGGCCTTTTAAGGGATGGGCTTTGGATCTTATTGGAGGGATTCAACAAGCATCATCTAAAAGCCAAAAGTACATATTGGTGGGCATTGATTATTTTACTAAGTGGATTGAAGCAATTCCTTTAGTCAATGTAGATCAGGAAAATGTCATTGAATTCATTCAAAAGCACATTATATACAGGTTTGGAATCCCTGAGACAATAACAACTGATTAAGGGTCAGCCTTTATTGGTCGAAAAATGAAAGAGTTCGCTACAGAAATGGGGTTCAAATTATTGACACATACGCCTTACTATGCACAAGCCAATGGTCAAGTCGAAGCGGAAAATAAGGTAATAATCAACTTAATAAAGAAGCACGTGGGAAAGAAGCCAACAAATTGGCACAAGACTTTAGATCAAATTTTATGGTCCTGTCGAACGTCTCCTAAAGAAGCTACCAGAAAAACACCCTTTCGACTAACTTACGGCCATGATGCAGTACTGCCAGCAGAAATCTGTCTACAGTCAACAAGAATTCAGAAACATTAAGACATCCCTCCCGAATTTTATTGGAATATGATGTTAGACGAGTTGATTGATTTGGATGAAGAAATATTGAGGGCTTTGGATCTCTTAAAGTCGCAAAAGAGGAAAGTCGAAAGATCTTATGATAAAAGAGTCAAACCCAAGGTATTCATGCCTGAAGACCTGGTATGGAAAGTAATCCTCCCAATGGATCAAAAGGATAGAAATATGGGGAAATGGTCTCCTAAATGGGAAGGACCTTTTAAGATCATCCAAACGTTATCTGGTGGCGCATATGAGGTCGCAGAGTTAAATGAAGACCAAAGGATCTTGAGAGTAAATGGTAAATACTTAAAAAAGTATAGACCTGCACTTCAAGAGGTTATAGTAACCAATACTTGATCTTAATCTAGTTAAAAAGCCAAAAAGGAAAATATATTGTAAAGCCAAAATGGCTGAAAGTCATTACAAAATATATAAGCATACAACAAAAAGTCGAAATCAAAATGGGTGGTTGGCCTTGATTTGGAGGTATTTTTTCTTCTGTAGCTCCAAGCGTCTTTCACACAGGGCTTTCGACTACTGAAGAATCTCGATCTTGACATCCAATGCTTGGGCTCGTTCGACATATGCTAATCCCTCGTTGAGTTCCTCTTGACTCTCTGAATCAGTGCTGACAGCGAGAAGTTCTTCCTTTCGTTTATCATTGGAAGTAATCTTGGCTTCTAGCTCTCTCATCTGAGCCTTCATAATGGCTGTATTTTGATTAAGTTCTTCAACTTCTTTCTTCCTAGCTTCTTGCGCCTTCGACAACTCCTTCAGCTTCGAAGTTGATTCAGCAGCACACCCCAAGCAGAAGCTACATGGCCATTGGCCTCCTCAATTTCACGAGTGAGAGTCCTTCAACGATTGTAGTCAACTGAAACCTGATCGATGATGGAAATCAAATCCAAGATAACGCTGGAAATGTCAAGCGAAGCAGCAAAAAGGTCAACAGCTCTTAAAGTAGTCTTCAAAAAGGAAGGAGCTGTAGGTTCTCCCTCTAAGGTCAGCATTAAATCTCTTTTGAAAAGTTGTGCCTTATCCTTTTGAAGTGCTTCTTCAAGAGGAGATGTTGAGGTGGATTTTCTAGATGCAGTTGAAGCACTCTAATCAGAAGAACTTTCTCTACCCTCAAGGATGGCAGTCAAGTAGCCAAGAGGATTTTGTCGTTTCAGCAATGCCAAATCTTCCTTGGTATGAGAGCCTGTCGAAGTAACCCTCTCATTTACAACACAAGCCACATTGGCTTCGACAGGCATCTGCACAGGAACATCCTCAACACGCGCAGAGTTTCCTGCTCCCCCTGTAAGGTTTTCTCCCTCATCAATCTCCAGAATATCTTCAGTCCGATTTCCTCCCACTGGCATGTTTTCCTTCTCTGTTTCGATCACATCATCAGCCACCTCCTCTTCCCCATCCTTTTGTCCACCATCATTAGCTTGCGGAGTCCCAGGATTCACATGCCCTTCACTAGGAACTTCTTCATTAGGATTCCCAACGGCTTTGTACCCAGAAGTTTGGTTCACTTCGCTAGCAGAACTCACAAAAGATCCTTTTGGCCTATAAGTAGGATCAACCTTACTGTTTATCAAGGTGACGAATTCTTCTACAATGTTTTGCTTTGAAGAACCAACATTTTCTTGAATATTACAAGATGGTTATCAAAACTATTGAAAAAGGAAAAAGAAGTCGAAGTCAGCAAACAATCATGAGGGGTCGAAGTAACTACCTTAGGCGGAATTTCAGCTCCAGGACTTGAGTTGTCGCACTCACTAGGATTGTTCAGCCTAACAGCTATCTCCTGCTCCATTGGTTCTCTGATGACGACAAGAGGAGGTCTCGACCCAATAACTTTAACATTGACCTTGGTCTTTGGACGAGGCTCAAGAATGGGGGTTGCTTTCTTTAACTTTTGCCTTTTTAAGGGGACATGAGGAGATTCCTCCTCTTCATCACTGGAAATTTCAATTTCTTGAATTTTCCTTTTCTGCAGATTGATTACAAATGACCAGAAAGAAAGGTGTTGAAAGCATCAACGTCAAAAGTAATATGTCAGCAAGAAAGACATAACATGCAGAAAGTGTTTACCTTGGGTGAAGGTTTCACAGAAGGATCTCCTCCTTTTGCACTTTCAGTAACTTTCTTGGCGACGGTCCTCTTGACCGCTAGAAAATGAACAAGGATAAATTAGGCGTCGAATGATTATATTGAAGAAGATAAAAACATTTGGTTAAAGAAGATTACCCTTTTTTATCTTGTCAGAGACTAGAAAAAGTGCCTCTTGAAGGTGAGCAGCGAAGTCTTTTTCGTCAAAAAATTCTTCGTTATAATACTGCTTCCACTAGTCCTCAAAGAGAGGCGAACATAGGAAATTAAGATTGAAGTTGAACAGAGTTAGTACGGTTCGACCAACGTACCTACCAATATACCTGGTAGCAGCATCCTCTGAGTAGTCTGCATTGTAAAACAGCAGAAGCTTTTCTCGAGAGTAAATTGGTGAAGGGAGCGACTGGATAATACCAAATTGTCGAGAGACAAGGTTCGGTTGATAAGAAATTAAGCTAAGTTGATTCTTCGAACTCTTGAATCTCAGAGGCATGACTCTCGGTCGAAGAAATGACTCCCAAATAGCTACATATTCATCCACATAGCCATCTTCGTCAGACGAAGGGTATGGTCGAATGAACAATTGTGGGCCAACCTTTCTACTAGCAAAGGGAGCCATGGTCGAAACAAATTCCTTCCGCTTTGCAAACATCATTACAAAGATGGTGAACGCCTTTTCGAATTGTTGACCTTTGTCAGTTGGAGTAAACAGGACGAGTCTAGTCCCTTCGACCCTTATATTCAGAACTTCTGGAGCTCTCTCGTTAATCTTATTCTTCTGCATAAGAAAAGATTCAAAAGTTGCGTTTAGCCAAAGTTGCAGAAGCCAAAAGGGGCTGGAAAGAAGTAAGCTTGCCTTATCTCCAATAACCTTAAGTTGAGTCACACCATTGCTGATGGACTCATACAGGTTGGCTAGAATCAACTCAGCCAGACAAAGAGGATACCATGGTGAAGCTGTGTTGCAAGAGTAAGCATTTTCTTAGTCACTTGAAGTGACTTAGTTCAAAAAACAAAATGAGATAACCACAAAGCCAGAAAAGATATGTGCTCCACTTCAGAGACAGTGGTACTCAATTTGTCGTGGAAATGATTGATGAATACGGTATACGTGGGCTTCATGGCCGAAAACCCGATGGGATCTTCAGACAGATCCTCAGGATCGAAGTAGTCACCGTTGGTCGAAGACCAGTAATGGAAGCTATATTAAAGAGAGTTAGAGTTACCATTACACAAGGCAAATGGAAGGTAAAATGGGTGTTGTCCCAGAAATACGGTGAAGCCACCAGCATGAGAGGGCAATAAGCTAGCCCAGTCTTTGACAACATGATCAAGTCATAGATCCCCAAATCTTTCCAGATTTGGGCTTGTACTTGTTCCATCTTACTCAGTCGTTCTGAGTATTCTTAAGTAAGACTAGGACAAGATCGAAAGATCCTATTGCCCTTGTTCATGAACTGAAGTTTGATATCTTCCTTCATTTGAGGATGTTGCTGGTTGGCAGGAGTTACATCTTCGGGATAGTTCCTGAGTTTCTTCGAACAACCTATAGGCTTGAGCCTAGGGTGAGTTAGGAAGAAGTTGCTATTCTATTTTGGGTTCTCGAAACATGAAGACAATGGGCTAGACATAGCATACATTTTCCCAGAATACCTAACAAGGATAAGCAATTGGGAGTCATAAGCATCACGCCACTCTTTGGCCATGAGTTCAGATACGACCCTTCATTCCCCAGTCGAAATACGTACAAGGTTAGTAGAGAAAACCTCTAGTTATCTTTGAAGATCAGAAACTTTCTTAGTTTTTGGATTGTTGGGTGCATTGGAAAGGAAGGCCATGGCTGAAAGTAGTAGTGAAAGAGCGAAGAAGACGAAGTTGTTAAGGTTTTTTTTTCTTTGCAAGGAATTGAAGAATACTAGGAGTTGTAAAAGAATTCCCAAAAGAAGATTTGTCTATTTATAGTGTTCAAGAAGGAGTGTTTTTTCCAAGACCATTTAATGCTGTAGAGTTAATGGGGCACGTGGCGAACATTAAAGCAGTTATCATACGAGAAATGAAAATGTTTTCCATACTTTCCTAGGTTGTAGGGATAATGGCCATCATGGAAGCATGGTAACGGCTGATTGACAGCGACGTGTTGGGAAAAAGGTAATGATGACTCTGAATACCAGCAAGGGTTGGTAGAAGGCGAAAAGAACACAAGCGATTTCTGTGGTAAAAAAGAAAGACGGATGTCGAATGGGAATCTCAAAGAATAATCATCTCTCCTTGCGTTGAAACTGATATTCTTGGGGGTCAATTTGTTAGCTCTTAAATTCAACACCTACAACACGTTGGCCTTATGGGCCAAAAATATATTGAACAAGTCTAAGTTGGAAAATCTTCGACAAAGTAGAAAAGTACTTAGAGAAATTCTAAGTTAAAATAATTCTTCAACCAGAAGGTTCTCAATCCCTTCGACTGAAGGGACTCCAAGGTCTTCGACCAGAAGGAAACTTTGTATCTGCCCCGGAAGATTATTGAATCTGGAGAAAGGCGAGAAAGTCAGTTCACTTGGCAGTTGAGGAAAGTAACATGGCGTGAAAAGAGGGGTCGAAGCACATGCAGAAGACACTTGTCTTCATCCTGGAGCAAGGCAACTCCTCGACGGTTACCTAGTTTTAGTATAAATATAGGAAGTTTATGTAGATTTCCGTGTGTTCAACTGATCATACAAATTATTCAATATTATTCAAGTACCCGCTGCGTGAGAAAGAATACTGAAAAATGTACGTTTAAAACACCATATTTTACAATCAAAGTCTTTTATTTCTCTCTTTACATTTCTTGCCTCTTTATCTTGTTTGCACTTTATCTGCACCTTTACCCAAATTCCTGCACCTAACCTCTCCTCAACCCCTTCTTTCTATTTACTTTCTGCAATCAAACTCATCCCTTTCCCAGTCAAACTTGCGTTCTTCACCCACATTAATGTTTATGTCCAAACAACATAAAAAATTAGCATATGTCCTAGGATCAAACTGATCAATCCTGCGAGTAACCAAAAAGTTACCCTTTTTAGAAGATCAGCGGTTATTCAACAGAAAACATGGTGAACACTGGTTCCCTATGACTATGATAAAGTTGTGCCATATAAATACAATGCTACTATGATTGAAAATGGCAAAGAAGTTCCCATTCCTTCTCCCTCTTCTATTGTTAACATAGATGATGTTAGTGGTTTGACCCCCATCAGTCGTGTGTTCTATGTCATACCTCCGAGAAAAGTTGGGAGTACCCCAAATGAAGCTCCCATTGCAATTACTAATCCCCGAATAGAAAATGGACAACCCAGTAAGACAAATTTGAATGATGATGTTGATGAAGTCCTAAATCTGATTAAAAAGAGTGAATATAAGGTGATAGATCATCTATTACAGACACCTTCCAGATCTTTATACTTTCTCTATTGATAAATTCTGACACCCACAGAGAAGCACTAATGAAAGTGCTAGACCAAGCATTTGTTGACCATGATGTAATAATTGATCGATTCAGCGGGATAGTGGAAAATATCACTACATGTAACAACCTGAGCTTTAGTGATGAAGACCTCCCAAATGAAGGAAAGAATCACAATTTCGTGTTACATATCTCCATGAATTATCTCTCAGATGGTCTGTCCAACTGGTTGGTATACACTAGTTCATCACTAAATGTCATGCCTAAATATACAATGTTTAGGCTCTCATGCCAAGGCACTCCCATAAGAAGTAACAGGGTTATCGTCAAAGCATTTGATTTCTCAAGAAAGAAAGTAATTGGTGAAATATACTTACCAATGAAAATTTGTCCCCACTCTTTCCAGATAGCATTCCAATTAATGGATATCCAGGCTGCTTACATTTGTTTATTGGGACGACCATGGATTCATGATGCGGGAGCTACACTTCAACGCTCCACCAAAAGCTGAAGTTTATAAACAATTGAAATTTGGTTATGATAGGTGGAGAGTAAGCTATAATAGTCATTCATCTCTCATCATTCTCCTACATTGATTCTAGTGAAGACGTTGGCACTCATTTTCAGGAACTTTCTATCATTGATGTGTGTACTAAGAAGAATGGGGCATCCATTTCTTTGTACAAAGATGCACAGTGGGTAGTACAAAGTGGTGTAAATACCGATTGTGGTGTTGTGTTGGACTTACCCAAAAACAAGTTTGGATAAGGTTTTGGTTTTTCTCCTACAGTCGCCAAAGCTGATAAAAGAGATATTGTCATTCGTCCTATCCAAGAGACGTTTCATAGTGCAGGCTTTATTTTCCCAACAACGCCCAAAGTCAACGCCATTCTCAAAGATGATCCTAAGGAGGATTCACCAGACATCGTGACGTATGGAAGGATAAGTCGGATCTAGATAACCATTGATGTCCCCTCTACCGTTCACATTTCTGAGTAACGCCATTGTTGTTGTTTTCAAAACCTTTCACTCTACCCAAGGAGAAAGAATCCTTGTCGGGCTTTGTTAAAATTTTTTTTCCCACAATGCCTAAGGAGGAAAATATCTTGTATCAAAGTTTTGTTTCAAGTTTATCATTATTAATAAAAGTCATGTTTGTCTCATATAACCGTTATTTTTACTTTTTGCTTTTTCTGAAAAAATGGTAATCCTAAAAAACCTGATAAATAAAAAATCACTTTCAAAAATCTGCAAATATTTTTTCACTATTTTACCTATCTTTAAAGTCAAACATAAATCATATGTGCAGATTAGATCATAAACCTATTGAAAAACATGATCTTATGCCCTCCTGGGGAGATTTCACGATTATTGGAGAAAGAAGAGAAAGCCATTTAGCCTCATGATGAGCCATTAGAGATAATCAATCTTGGCCATGAGGAAGATAGGAAAGAAGTCAAGGTT
This sequence comes from Vicia faba, assembly GCA_948472305.1. NCBI lineage: Eukaryota > Viridiplantae > Streptophyta > Magnoliopsida > Fabales > Fabaceae > Vicia > Vicia faba. The sequence continues at coordinate 296,211,382 of OX451735.1, forward strand.
GGGGAACTGCTTGACCCAAATGTTAAAGAATGGATAGTACATCTTCTCAAAGAGTTTGTTGGTGTATTTGCTTGGTCCTATCGAGACATGCCAGGGTTGGACACCAATATAGTGGAGCATATTTTACCATTGAAACCATAATGTTGACCAGTGAAGAAAAAGCGTATAAGAACTCACCCTGATATGGATAAAAATATTACAGGTTGGCCAATATCCTCCTAGGTTGGCCAACATAGTTCTTATTCCTAAGAAATATGGCAAAGTTAGGATATGTGATGATTACCAAGATCTAAATAAGGCTAGCTCGAAAGATGATTTCCCGTTACCACACATTAACATGTTGATTGATAACATTGCGAAGTTTAATGTCTTTTCCTTCATTGATGGTTTCTCCAGCTACAATCAGATCAAGATGGCGCTTGAAGACATGGAGAAGATTGCTTTTATTACATCGTGGGGAACATTCTACTATAGAGCGATGCCTTTCAGATTGACTCAAAGGGCTATGACTACTTTGTTCCATGATATGATGCATAAGGAGATCGAGGTCTATGTGGATGACAAAATTTCCAAGTCAGAAACTGAAGAAGACCATGTGAGAAATTTACTGAATTTGTTTCAGCGCCTGAGAAAGTATCAACTTCGTCTGATAGGGGTGTTCGCTGTTTGGTTTGGATCAGTTATAAGGTGAAAATTCGTCTGATCCAATGATAAATTTACTTGCGGTTTGGTTCGGCTTTGAATGATATAATAATAAAATCCAATCCGATCTGATCAAATTTCATGCAGTTTAATTTGGATCAATTTTTGGATAGCCAAATTACACATTACATTTTTATTTAATATTACAAAACTACTAATAAATCATATGTTTGATATAATATATAACATATAGTATATTAAAAGTTAATATTATAAAATGAGAGTGATCGATTATGGTTGAAATAATAATAATAAATAGATTATACCAAGTTAATAAATATTATTAAAATTTTTTTATCATCTAATAAAAAATTCACGTAACATATAATACTAATAAAAATAAATAAGTATAAAAATATATGTATGCGGTTTGGTTTGGTCTGGATCTGTTTTGAAAAATTAATCGGAAATTCGATCAAAACCGACCGGCTTTCACAAAATTACATCCAAACACATCCAATCAATTTCGATTTTTTTGCAGTTTTCGGTTTTTTGATCGTTTTTCGGTTTTTTATTTGAAATAGTTTGGATTTGAATACCCTTACCATCTGAATCCTAATAAATGTAGTTTCGGTGTATGTTCAGGAAAGGTTCTAGGTTTCATCGTAAGTCAAAGAGGTATTGAAGTAGATTCCGAAGAAGTTAAATCCATTCAGGAGATGCCTGTGCCAAAGATGAACAAATAAGTGAGAGGTTTCCTTGGACGTTTGAACTATATATCCAGATTTATATTACATATGATAGCTACTTGTGGACCGATCTTCAAACTTCTTAGAAAAGACCAAGATTGTGTATGAACTAAAGAGTTTCAGAAAGCATTTGAATGCATCAAGGAGTATCTACTTGAAGCTCCCATTCTAATCCCTCCAGTAGAAGGAATGAAGGTGTGCAAAACTCAAGAAAGAGGGGTTTGAATTGGGTTTTTAAAACAAAACTATTCTTTTAAAAATATTACCCTTTAAGTTAAAATGTTTTTTTCTTCACTCTTGATAATAACAATAAGTAAGAACAAGAAGTAAAGGATAATGTATGTTTATACTAGTTCACTTGAAAACTATCAAGCTAGTCTAGTCCACCCGACAAGGTGATTTCGCCTCACTCAATCGAGGACTTAACCCACTATAACCAAACTAATTACAATTTTCACAAGCTACCTGTGAGTGACTAACAACCTCTAGACTCGCAAGCCCTAGACTTCTTAAGGATTCAGACCTACCCGACCCCTTAAGGAATATCAACTAATAATCAACCTGATTATAACAATGCACAAGCTACCCGCAAGTGACTAACAAATTCTAAAACTTGCAAGCTCTAGATTTCTTAAGGATTCAGACCTACCCGGTCCCTTAATGAATATCAAACAATAGTTTAAATACATGTTTTGTTTACAAGAGTATTACTTCTAAAAAGCTGAGTATGTAAACTATTTTATGAACAATGACTTAGAATGTGAAAGCAATAAGCAGCATTTGCGCGTGAATATTCAGTAGTTAGCCTTGATTATTTCTTATTCTTCAAGCCTTTATATAGCCATTAACATAATGCATCCATTGAGGGATACTCTTGGAATTTTCAGAAACATTGGCAGCTTGAACAGTAACGTGGGGGAAAAGATCGTGCGACGCGTCCGTCCTTTCATGGTAGTGGAATGAAATGTTGATTGTACCATGTACTATTTGTACCACGTTGATATTATCTTCTTTCCATATGCACTTCAAAGGATTCTGTGGGCATGAGTTTAGAAGCGAGAACAAAACATTGGGTCATCAGAACTTTAAGTCTTCACAGTCTTCAAAACTGCGTCTTTAGAGTCTTCAGCACTTGGTTATGAGAGCCTTTTCTTAGAACCTTGGGTCTTTGGAATCTTTAGACCTTCTTTCTTTTAGAGTCTTGAACACTTGGTCTTCCGAACCCTTATCTTTAGAACTTCATAAATAGAAACAAAAGCTTTCAGCATCTGTACTTCATAAAAAACTTTGTCTTCAGATCTTCTAACTTTGTTTCTTTGGAACATGTTTTCTTTAGAAACGTGAGTCTTCAGTATCTGGACGTATGTAACAAGTTGTCTTTAGATCTTTTGACTGGTTTCCTTAGATCATATTGCCTTTAGAAGCTTGAGTCTTCATCATCTGGATAACTTCTGTCTTCAGATCTTTTGACTGGTTTCTTCAGATAAATATAGGAGTTTACACTTCAGATCCTTCTGGAGTGTCTTTCTACTATTCAGTAGAACTTGTGTAGCATAGAAGTGGAATCATTTCTCTTCTAATGTCTTGGCCACGCCATCCATCGGAAGCAGAACATGTTTGTTAAGTACTCAACAATAACAAACATTAGTATAACAAAATTGTTCATACAATCATACTTATTTGTTTCATCAAAACTTTGAGATAATATTACAGAACCAAATCTTGTTCTTACAATCTCCCCCTTTTTGATGATGACAAAACTATGTATTTTGATGACACAATTTTGTACATATAATCATAATTAGTGAAGTTAGAAGGGTAAGAAATACTTATCCTTTTTCTGATACTCCCCCTGAGCCAATGAATTGATGAAGATTGAATATCCTAACTCTGAACCATTTGAGTAAAAACTCCCCCTAGTTCCAATAGATCAGATATCGAGATCTTGGAAGTCTCGACTTTGGATTCCAATAGAAAAATTGAGATCTTGATTTCACATAACTTCTTATTGAATCTTTGAACTTTAATAGATCTTAGACATTTTCCAGATTCTTAATAGATTCTCAATTTTGGAGTCTGATTTTAGGTTTCACTTCTTGAATTATGAATGAAGAACATCTTCAGATTTTAAAGCCAACATCTTTTAGATCTTTGTCTTTTAATCAGAGTTCTAATTTCCTAAAACAGAAAAACGATTCTAACAGAAACAAAAGTTTAACTTGGTTAGAATGTAAGCGGCTCTTCTCAGAGAATATTTTCCAAAACTTGATTATTGAAATCAAAATTACATTCATTTAAATTACTCCCCCTATTGTCATAATCAAAAAGGTAATTATGTGTGAAAAACATAAAAACCATAAGAAACGAAAAGAAATTTCATTGATATTCAAAAGAGATTACAACAGAGTGATCATAGACATGGAAAGCTTATATAAACTTCAAACACATCACAACTCTCATCAAATAGAGCATTTCCTCTGATGAACAGATTTTGTTGAACAATTTCGATTATACTTTCTAACTCAAACAATTCAGATAACACACGCCCATATGGAATGAGTGATTTTTGAGAGTTCCTAGATGCTTGGATTGATAGCTTCAGATGATTGAATATTATTTCCGAAAGATGAATTGGAATATTCTTACAAAGGCAATAAAGAAGACACATATCCCTAGGAAAGACTATATCAAGATCTTCTCCTCTAGGATGAAGATTTTTTAACAAACTGAAACCAGACTTTTGAAAGTGGTTTCAAGTGATTTACACTAAGGGGATCAAATCTAAATGAAGAGTTAGGAACAATTGGAAATATGTCAGCATTAATAAAGGAGTTAGGTAAAGGTGGACTCTGGATGACTTCATCAATGGAGGAGCGAGTGATGGTAATCGAAACACCAAAGATGTGAGAATAAATGGTGTTTCCATCAGGACTAACAAAAACATGGATCCAAAAATTCTTTAAGAGGTTAGGATAAACATGACCTCTCAACATTGCTGCATACCCAAACCATCCTTGATTTTTAATGACCCTATTGATGAAACCATCATCAGACACATAATTGGGTCTTTTCTCTTTGATTACCCCGAGAAGATTTTAATCTCCTTGAAAAGTTCTAATAGCCATGATATGTAAACAAGTTTTGAAAAGAAGAGACGGTCGAAGATGATACAAGGATAATGACTTGATGAATGGATATAGATGAAAGGACATATAAATAGTCATTCAAGCAATTCTCAATTTAAGAGAATTTAAATACTCAAGTTATGTCTCAGACTACAAAAAAAAATGAAATAAAAAGAGAAGTAGATCAAACGTTAATATGAGAGAGCACAAAAGCATTTAATCATGACATGGAATGTCAGACATAGACCTAGAGGTATAACATGAAATGGCTGTTGCCAAGGAGTAGTTAAATAACTGTAATCATGATTATTCAATTTCAAGAAAAAAATAACTGCTCGTGCATGACCTAGGTAGAATGTGATAAACACTAAGTCTATTTAGGTAATGTGTTTGATATTCTCACGGTATGGAGAACCAAAAGTTTTCCAACAGATCAAGGACATCTCTAATCGAAACATCTTCTAATAATTTGAGACAAACAAATTAGAAGACTTTTGATTAATTCAGAATCGTATTCCTTCAGACTACGACTAGAACACAATTGATTCTAATGAAATCTTACTCTGGACAGAAATCCATTTTCAGATTCTTTAGAATAAACAGAAATCTATCTTCAGCTAAGGGTTTTATAAAAATATTATCCCATTGATGGTTTGTATCTATAAATTTTAAAGATATAATCCCTTTCTGAACATAATCTCTAATAAAATGATGTTTGCTTTCTATATGTTTAGCCCTAGATTGTAGAATAGATTTTTACTTAAGCAAATGGAGATAGTGTTATCACAGAAGATATGGATGTTACTTTCATATATCTGGTAATATTTCTGCTGATTTTTCATCCATAGCATCTGAGTGCTGCATAGTGCTGCTGATATGTACTTTGCTTTTGTTGTTGAAAGTGAAATTGTGATTGTCTCTTGCCTGACCATGCGATTAGATTCTTTCCTAGAAACTGACAATTTCCAGAAGTACTTTTTCTCTCTAGTCGATTTCCAGCATAGTCTGCATCACAAAATCCGGAATGAGAATACTCTGATGTTTTCTCATACACCAAGCCAAGGTTAGGGGTTCCTTTCAGATACCTTAGAATCCTTTTAAAAGCAGTTAAATGGGATTCCCTAGGATCATATTGGAATATAGCACAAAGATGTACACTAAATAAAATATCATGTCTAGATGCAGTTAAATACAAAAGATAGCCTATCATACAACGATAGAGCTTCTAACAAACCTTTCCAGTTATCTCTTCTTTTCCTAGACACATGTAGGATACATTGGAGTCTTTGCTCAAGTGCAGTCTGTCATGTTGAATTTCTTTGGTGTACTTACTTTGATGTATGTAAGTAGTCTATGGTTTTTGATCAATCTAGATTCTTAGAAAGAACTTTAGTTCCCCCATCGTGCTCATTTCGAACTCAACCTGCATTAGCTTAGAAAATTCCTCGTAGAGATATGGATTTGTAGAACCAAAAATAATATCGTTGATATAAATTTGAACAATTAGAATATCATTTTTGAATGTTTTGCAGAAAAGTGTAGTGTCAACCTTTCCTCTGGTAAACTTATTTTCTAGCAGAAAATTTCTTAATTTGTCATACCAAGTTCTGGGAGCTTGTTTCAAGCCATAAAGAGATTTCTTTAGTTTAAAAACATAGTTTAATTTTTCATATTTTTCAAAGCCATGGGGTTGTTTAACACACACTTCTTATGAAATGTAGCCATTCAGAAAGGCACTCTTAACATCCATCTGATAGAGAATGATATTATGATATACAGAATATTTTTGTATAGTCTATACCTTCTTGTTGCTTATAAACTTGTGCAATCAACGAGCTTTATTTATGACCACTTCTCCTTTCTCATTAAGCTTGTTCTGGACACCCATATGTTTCAAATGACATGGACACCTTTAGTTTTCTGAACAAGATCCCATACATCATTCTTTGAGAATTGGTTCAGTTCTTCCTCCATAGCCAGAATCAAATCTTTATCCAAAAGGGCTTCCTCAATTGATGTAGGTTCTATTAAGGAGACTAATCCCAGAACAACTTCATAAGATGGTTTGAGAGTTGATCTTGTTCTGACTGAAGCATCTTAAATTCCAAGAATAAGATCTTCATGATGAGAGGATGTGATTATGTTCTTCTTTGGTTGATTAGATTAGAAGGACTATCAACATTATAATAAGGATGAGTTTCTGATTCTTTATCTTCTTGGAACTTCTCCTTTGGTTCAGCGAATATTATCGTCACATCTGCAAGCTTTTCACACAACTTTAACTTTTCATGGTCAACCTTATCATCTTCAGCACTTGGTTATGAGAGCATTTTCTTCTAACCTTGGGTCTTTAGAACTTTAAGTCTTTAGAATCTTTAGACCTTCTGTCTTTTAGATTCTTCAGCACTTGGTCTTCTGAAACCTTATCTTTAGAACTTCATAAATAGAAACACAAGCTTTCATCATATGGACTTCAGTAGAAACTTTGTCTTCAAATCTTCTAACTTTGTTTCTTTGAAACATGTTGTCTTTAGGAACATGAGTCTTCAGCATTTAGATGTAAGTAACAACTTCTGTCTTCAGATCTTCTGACTGGTTTCCTTAGAACATATTGTCTTTAGAATCTTGAGTCTTTAGCATCTGGACAACTTCTGTCTTTAGATCTTTTGACTGATTTCTTCAGACAAATATCATAGTTTACACTTCATATCCTTCTAGAGTGTCTTGCTACTGTTCAACCAAACTTGTGTAGCATAGAAGGGGAATCATTTCTCTTCTAATGTCTTGTGCACACCATCCATCAGAAGCAGAACCTATTTGTTAAGTACTCAACAATAACAAATATTAGTGTAACAAAATTGTTTATACAATCATACTCATTTATTATCATCAAAACTCAGAGATGATATTGCAGAACCAAATCTTGTTCTTACAAGGAAGATCGTTGATCGTGTATTTAACTATGTTGGAAGATTATATGGGTTATGTGTTAGGCCAATAGTATGAAACTGGAAGAAAGGAGCACACGATTTATTACCTGAGTTATTCATAGATTGTGAGTCTCATTACTCCATTCTTAATAAAAGTTGATGTGCTTTGGCTTGGGATGCTAAGAGTATTTTCCAATACAAGATTAGTTACACTACTTGGTTAATATCTAAAATGAACCCAATCAAGTACATCTTTGAGAAACCAGCTTTAACTGAAAGAATTGCTCGTTAGTAGATGCTGCTATCAGAATATGATATCGAGTATCGCACTCAGAGGGCTATCAAAGAAAGTGTTCTATCTGACCATTTGGCACAATAACCTATTGATGATTACCAATATGTTAGATATGATTTCCCAGAAAAAGATGTTATGTACTTGAAGGTCAAAGGTTGTGATAAACCTAAGTTCGATGAAGGACCTGATCCTGAATCTCGTTGAGGTTTAGTTTTTGATGGAGCTATTAAAGCTTATGGAAATAGAGTTAGGGAAGTTATCATTACCCCTACAGGTGCTCACATTCCTTTATCTGCAAGATTAATGTTTCATTGCACTAACAATATGGCAGAATACGAGGATTGCATTATCGATCTTGAAGAGGCGATTGATCTCAGAATTAAAATCCTCGATCTATATGGAGACTCAACTCTTGTGATTAACCATATAAAAGGAGAATGGGAGAATTGCCACCCTGGATTGGTCCCCTAAAAATATTATGCAAGGAGGTTATTAACATTCTTTAAAAAAGTTAAACTATACCATATTCCTCATGAAGAAAATCAAATGGCCAATGCTTTAGCCACTTTGTCTTCATGTATCAAGTGAATCGTCGCAACAATATGCCTACAATAAGAATAATGCGTCTAGAGATACTTGCTCATGTGTTTGCAGTAGAAGAATTCATGGATAACAAACCATAGTTCCATGACATTAAGTGTTTCTTGCAAATTCAAGAGTACCTGCCTAGGGCATCTCGTAAGGATAAGAAAACTTTGAGAAGACTATCTGGCAACTTCTTTCTGAATGGTGATGTACTGTACAAACTTTAACATGGTTTTCTTGAGATGTATGGATGAACGTGAAGCATATTTTTGATGCAAGAAGTTTATGAAGGGTCCTTCCGTACCCATGCCAATGGGCCTGTAATGGCTAAGAAGATGTTGAGAGAAGGTTATTATTGGTTGATGATGGAATCCAACTATTTTAAATATGTGAGGAAGTTCCACAAGTGACATATCTATGCAGATAAAATTCATGTGCCTCTGACTCTTCTCAATGTTCTTTCTTCTTCATGGCCTTTCTCTATGTAGGGCATTGATGTGATCAGTATTATTGAACCCAAGGCCTCGAACGAACGTTGTTTCATCCTGGTAGCTATTGATTATTTCACTAAGTAGGTCAAAATGGCTTCGTACACAAATATAACTCTCCAGGTAGTGGTCAGGTTTATCAAAAACTAACTCATTTGCTTATATGGTATGCCAAGCAAGATTATCACTAACAATGCGTCGAATATGAACAATACAATGATGAAAGAACTCTGTGATGATTTCAAGATAGAACATCACAACACTTCTCCATATAGACCAAAGATGAATGGTGTTGTTGAAGCTGCCAACAAAAACATTAAAATTATTCGGAAGATGGTTGTAACTTACAAGGATTGGCATGAGATGCTTCCTTTTTCTCTGCATAGTTATCGCACATTCATCCATACTTCGAATGGGGTAAATATGTTTTCTCTAGTAAATTGAATGGAAGCAATACTCCCCATAGAGGTTGAGATTCCGTCAAAGAGATTTATGATGGAAGCTGAGTTATTTGAGGTTGAGTGGTGTCAAAGCAGGTATGACCAATTGAATTTAATTTAAGAGAAGAAAATGATGGCCTTGTGTCATGGTCAATTATATCAAAAAAGAACGAAGTAGGTGTTCGATAAAAGGGTTTGACCTCATGAGTTCAGAGAAGGTGACCTTGTACTTAAGAGGATCTTATCTTTTTAACCTGATTCTAAGGGCAAGGGGCTCCTAAGTTTGAAGGTCTGTGTGTGGTTAAGACTTAAGGTGTGAAGAACACAAGAAATGGGGGTTTGAATTGGGTTTTAAATAAAAAACTTTTCTTTAAAAAATAATCCCCTTTAAATAAAATATGGTTTCCCCACTCTTGATAATAACAATAATTAAGAACAGGAAGTAAAGAACAAGGTATTTTTATACTAGTTCACTTGAAAACTATCAAGCTAGTCTAGTCCACCCACCAAGGTGATTTCTCCTTATCAAATAAGGACTTAATCAAATAATCAAACTGATAATTATAGAGCCAACCTGGCTTCCTCAGCAAGTTTGGCATCTTCCTCAGACTTAAGCCTAACTTCTTCTGCCTCTTGGAGTGCTCTAGCTTCAGCTTCTCTTTGCTTCTTAGCAATGAGTTGGAAGACTCTCATTCTTTCCTCTATTTATGTTATCGTCTGAACAACAGCAATTCCAGATGCTTCGAAGAAGGTATTCATATGATCAAACTCAGAAGATATCCACTTCTGAAATAGCTTCCAGGAAACATCCAGATCCTAAGGCTTAGTAGAAGTACCTGCCTCTGAACTAAGCTTCGTAACCTTTTTCTTAGCCTTGATTATAAACATGTTAATGTATTCATCCAAGGTTATGATACCACAGGTCCAAAACCCATAGGTCCCTGGATCGAAACCAGACTCTGATACCAATTGAATGTGTGAAAAACACAAGAAATGAGGGTTTGAATTGGGTTTTAAATCAAAAAAATTTCTTTAAAAAATAATCCCCTTTAAATAAAATATGTTTTTCCCAAACTTGATAATAACAATAATTAAGAACATGAAGTAAAGAACAAGGTATGTTTATACTAGTTCACTTGAAACTATTAAGCTAGTCTAGTCCATCTTTCAAGGTGATTTCGCCTTATCAAACAAGGACTTAATCCAATAATCAAACTGATTATTACAATGCACAAGCTAACTACAAGTGAATAACGTTACAACCTCTAAGACACACTAATCTTAAACTTCTCAAGGATTCTTACCAATTGGTCCCTTAAGGAAAATTAAACAATTGCTTAAACAATGTTTGTTTACAAGAAATTATGATTCTACACAAGCGGATATGTAAACAGTAATTTTTAGAACATAGACTAGAGACAAACCAAAGTGTATGAGCAGTCTCTTTAGAATGTGAATTGGTGTGAATTATCCGCTTTTTCTCTTATTCTTCAAACCCTTTATATAGCCAATAAAATAATATATTCGTTGAGGTGTACTCTTGGGATTTTTTAGAATCTTTGGCAGCTTGAACCACGTGGGGACAAGATCGTATGCAGCGCTCATCCTTTATGGTAGTGGAATGAAACATTTTGATTGTACCATGTTATTTTTGTACCTGGTTAACATTATCTTTTTTCCTTCTATACTTTAGAGGCTTCTGCGAGCATGAGCTTAGAAGAGAGAACATAACACTAAGGTCATCAGAACTTCAAGTCTTCAGAGTATTCAAAACTACATCTTCAGAGTCTTCATCACTTGGTCTTGAGAACCTCTTATCGAACCTTGGGTCTTCAGAACTTCAAGTCTTAAGAGTCTTAAGAACTTCGTCTTCAGAATCTTCAGCACTTGTTCTTAAGAACCTTTTCTAGAGCCTTGGGTCTTTAGAACTTCAAGTCTTCAGAGTCTTACGAACTTCGTCTTTAGAATCTTCAACACTTGGTCTTTGAGAACCTTTTCTAGAACCTTGGGTATTCAGAACTTCAAGTCTTCAGAGTCTTTAGAACCGTGTCTTTAGAATCTTCAGCACTTGGTCTTTGAGAACCCTTTGCCTTTAGAAATATGAGTCTTCAACATCTGGAATTCAGTAGAAATTTCTGTCTTCAGATCTTCTTAATCGTTTCTTTAGAACACGTTGTCTTGAGAAATATGAGTCTTTAGCATCTGGACTTCAGTAAAACTTTTGTCTTTAGATCTTCTTACTGGTTTCTTTAGAACATGTTGTCTTCAGAAACATGAGTCTTTAGAATCTGGACTTCAGTAGAACTTTTGTCTTCAGATCTTCTGACTGGTTTCTTTAGACTTCATATCAAAGCCTACACTTCAGAGTCTTCTGGAGTGTCTTGCTACTGTTTATCAGAACTTGTGTAGCACAGAAGAGGAACTTGTCTCTTTTAATGTCTTGGACATGCCATTCATCAGAAGCATAACTTGTTTGTTATATACTCGCAAGTAACACACATTAGAGTACCAAAATGTTTCTTACAAACATACTCTTTGTTATCATTAAAACTCAGATAAAGTTGCAGAACCAAATCTTGCTCTAAAAAAGACAACCTTCTTCGGCGGTGCAATGACTCTTATGACTATGGATGGTGAGGAGCTCTTACACCCTGTGAATTCTTATGTAGTCAAGAAATACTTTGTCTAAAATAATTAAAAGAACAACTCACTAAGTTGAAAATCTGAAAGGGCAACTTAGGCAAAAATGAGAGTCTTAGTGGACTGAAAACCCAAAAGGGCGGTCCACGAAAAAATTAGAGACAAATAAAAAGAAAAACAATAATCCCTGTAGATTGAAATTTCAAAAGGGAAATCTAGGCATAAGTTATGGATCTTTGTGACAAGTAACTACATTGGTCCAAGTTTGATCTTCTTCAAGCTATTTTTATAAAGGTTCTTCATCAAATCGTCTGCAATAAAGTTTGAGCATAATTGGAATTCAAAGTTGATAGGGAGAATAGGATTGTGTATTTCAATATAACATTTCCATATAATTATCCTTTTTCAAAACTTGTAATGTTCCATGTAGTTATTACATTTGCAAACTACCATTCTATTAAATAAATTTGAGCCTTTGTCCATTTGTTTACTACTCTTATCTTATTTCAGCTCTACAAAATTTCTTTTATTCTTGATGAAGATTTTGAAACAACTTGTTAATAAAATGTGTTTTAAGAATTTATATAGAAAGAAAATATGTTTTCTGATGATTTGTGAATTCAGAAGGTAATGTTAATGGTTACCCCTTAGCATAGTTAGATTCTGAAATGCAGAACTAAGAGGGAAGTGTACTTTTTAAAGACTGTCAGATGGCTATGTTTCCCCCAGTTAATCTTCCAAGGATATTGTTGCCCCTACTATTTAAAATATTGAAGAAATGAACTTCGGGTTTCTTCACATTAAGATATATTTTCCCCTCCCGGAGGTAGATCCCTTACAGCAAAATTTTAATCCATCGGTGGCTCTACTTTTATTCCCCAAATGATGTTGAGATTAGTTCCCAGTTGTGTTATAATTTGTCATCTTCAATTCATTTGGTATATCTATTATATTTGTATGGTATGCATATACAACACATTCATTTATTCATTTATTCATTACTTACAATATTCATGCACATTTGCATTTCTCAATGCGCTCGAGTCCACTTACTTTGGTTGTGTTTATACCTAAAAATTATACTTCCTCTCTCCCAGTGATGTCTTTACTCTTTCCAATAGAGTGTTAGATATAGTCAAAAAGGTTTGTGTTCCTTTTGATTCCCCACTGAGTTTGTTCCTCGTGGGAAGGTTTTGGTTTAGTCTTCCCATCCATCTCTGGATAAGATAAATCTCCAGTCGAGATTATTCCTAATTGAGAAGAGTCTTGTTTGACTGTATCTCTCCAGCTTATTCCTGGATTGAACCTTGTCTCTGACAAATATGTTTGTTTGGATCTCTCTAGGCAGTAAACCCTATATTAAGAGTGCATTTATTTTTCACATATGAAGACTTTATCTCCTCTGCAAGAATATGTTTTTAGTTCCCCGGGAAGTTAGCTTTATTTCCCAACAACATTATTGCAATACTCTCAAAATTATTACCCGATAACAAGTGATAGTCTCTTTATTTGAGAAGCTTGTGTGTCACTGGGTTCCCTTTTGGATGGAAAATGGAAGTCTCTTTTAAGTAGTTTGTTAATTCCTAGAGAAGTTGTCCTCATATATCAATGTTGTTTATTCCAATGGATGGTTGATCTCTTTGATATGATAGAGATGGTTCATTGTGAAGGTTGTTATTTACTCCAATAGATGGTTAATCTCTTCGGTGTGAGACAGAGATAGTTCGTTGTGAATATTATTATTTACTCCAATGGATAATAAATCTCTTATATATGATGAGATAGTTCATTTTGAAGTCCTCATTGAAACAATCGGCTGAACTGCCAAATGATAATGAAATCAATAAGTTACCATCGAATGTTTTTTATCTCACAGGAAGGGAAAGGTAAACATTGAGTAAACCTGAGAAGAGTGAAATCACTGTCAAACAACCGAGAGATCGGTTAAGAGAGACTGTTACATGAGGGGAAGGTATTAGCACCCCACACGCTCGTAGTACTCTACGGTACCTTTTGTACCCCAAAATTTTCCCTCTCATTCCTCAAGACATTTCTCACAAAGGGCTCCCAAAAATTCAAGCTTACACAAATATATTTGGATTTTTCAGCACCAAGATTAAAGAAGAAATTGCTAAAAAGGACAAAACAGATGTAAATACTCTTTTGATACAATTAAAGGAAAGAAAGTTCTTTTCGATTTTTCATCCTTCGATTGGACACTTTGGCTTTGGTTGTATCTTTCGTTTCAGCGCAGGACTCCTTTGGGTGAAAGTTCATTCCATGCTTCGATTGGGGCACTGACATCATTTGGGCAAGTTCATTTGATGCCCCGTTAGGCACTAGACTTCGTTTGAACGTTTGTGCAAATCTTTTGTTTGGCCACATAGCATCTTTCCTGCGTGTTAGCCAAGACTTACAAGGAAGAATTTCCTATCATGTTAACATGTAAAAAGTCTCTCTTCTTCCCTCTTTCGATTACACATTTTGCCTCCTCTAGGCCTCCTTAGTTTGGGGAAATGGACTTCCCAGTATTGCAAGCTTCAATTGAGCCTTTCATCCCCTGCATGCATCCTTCGTTTGGGGTGTGTAAATTCTTTAGCACAAACTCTTAGTCATGCCTTTCGTTTAGGCATGTGGCTCTCTCTTTACAAACTTTCATTTGAACATATTTGTATAAGGTCACAAGGCAGGGACCTACTGCGTACACCTTTCGTTTGGCCACATGGCCCCTTTGCAGGTATGTTTGTGTGGGCAGTATCCCCTTGGAAATGGCTTGTTCCAACACACAAATTTTACACTATGCCTTTGTCTCATGCGAAAAAAGTACCATGGTGGCACATTCGAAGGACTTTCCAGACATGTCTGAATGTCCCAATCAAATGACATGTTTTACTGACCCACCCCGGGAGCATGTATTTGGACCATTTGAAGGAACCCATGAAGGGCTTGGTCGAAAGACGCTTATTTTTTCCCCTTCGAAGGATACCCACATGAGCCATTTGAATGATACCTCGATTTGAAAAAAGAAATAGTTGTTGAAGAGTCTGGTAGAAAGAAAGGGCCAGAGGGTAAAGACAAAAGGTTGAGATGCCAAAGGTACTTGTTGACCAAGTCCAATACGCTGCCCGGATAAAGTGTGATACACTGGCCATAAAACTCCAAAATTGTTGCACAGCAGTCCTGCAACACTGCCTATTTCCTTGCACCAAAATGGCATGCAAACACTGTCCCTCAAAAGCTACAAATACAACATACCGTTTTTGTTTAAATATTTTGTTTTCCCTCCCAAAACATCAGTCCAGGCAATCTATAAATAAGAGACATCACCACACATGTTAGGGGCACCAGAAGGATTGCAAGAAAACACTTGTGAAAATTCTTAAAAATTCTCAAACACTTCCCAACATTCTTTTTTCAAACACTTATGTACATTAAGTAAGAACCTTCGATTCACCCTCTAAGTGACCATCAAACTATCCTTCGACCCACCTCCCTAACTACCATATAGTAGGCCTTTGAGTCATTATATTACTTGTTACAAAAGAACTTTTGATCCACTCACACAACCTGTTTTGATTCATTGACTGCTTTCACAAAGTGGTAACTGGATTAGCCTCAGGAAGGTCCTAACGACCTCCCACCAAGTAAGGCACTTGCAATTCCCTTCGATTTAAGAACTTCAAGAGGTAAGTTTCCTTCAAGCTTGAACCTATTCTATTTTTAATATCATGTGCACATGCCAATAAAGAAAAATGTACATATTTCATATAGGGAGCTAAGCCATGTTTTAGCTTTCGATTCTGACTTCCCATATGCTGAAAACTCAACTCTGGTTAGTTAGGCTTTGGAATTTGAGGCCCAATGGTTTTGTGCTAACCCATGGACTGTAGTTACATTTGAATGTTGCATTTTAAGAATTTAAGACAGGTTTATTATATCCTTCGATTGGCTAACTGCACAAGTCTTTTGAATCACAATTTGAGGGCCCAACATGCTTACATTCGAAGGAGTCAGCAAGGAGCCTATGGCAAAGTATAAACCTTGATGCTTCCAGGCCTCAAATGAAAGCATGAACCTTGCTGCTTCCAGGCCTCAAACAAAGGAATGAACCTTGCTGCTTCCAGGCCTCAAACGAAGGACAGAACCATGCTGACTTCCAGGCTCAAACGAAAGGCACGTCTACACTGATTCCATCCCCCAGTCGAAGGAGGCAGAAAGGCAAATCTAAGGGCATGACTCCACTGACTCCAGACCCCAAATCAAAGGAAGCCATAAAATGAAGAATTGAAGGGTGCTTTTGCCTAAATCGAAATACCCATTTTTCTTGCTTTTATTTTTGCCTTTATATTTTCATGTTATTCAATATGGTTGTAATAGTGTAGGATTTTATCTTTCTGCATTTTATTATTTTTGTATGATTGTTAGTAAAATATGGTATGTATGGTAAGATAAAAGCAACAAGTAGACAACCCCTAATCAAAGACTAAATGCATGCAATCAAACACATTACTCCCACACATGCACCAATAGGATAATTCCACTTGTTGTATCGGAAAAATAGTCATGTCCCTCGAATATGGGCATTTTAGCAAAGACCCTTGATAAAAGATCGTAGTCCCTCGATGACCCTCAATGTTGCCTTCTGTAAGCGATCTAGTCCCTAAACGACATTGCTAAAACGTCCCATATGTTGCCTTCTATGACTATACAAATGTATCGTGCCCGTCCCTTCACATCCAAGGATGGGGCTTCTTATCAAATAAATGGTAAGATAGAAACATCTAAAGGAGGAGGAAAAGAACATTTAAGACCTTTTGAGTAGTTACGTTGCTCCTAGTTTCTCGCTCGCTCACAACAAAAACATTTCATACACCCCCAATTTCACTTTAAAACATTTTTCAAAAGACGAAACACTTTTTACGCATTCTTATAGAGACGAGAATAATTACAAAGACACTCCTTTTCAAAATACTTTCAAAAACCACACCACAAGCACATTTTTAAACAAAAATCAAGTGATCTAGCAAGCAACTAAGATCCCGTAGATAACTACGGGAGAAAAGGGTGCTAATGTATTCCCTTTTCATAACCTACCCCCCAAACTCAAGAAAACAATCTCAAAGGTCTTTCCTATTCTTTTAAACCTTTCCTTATTCGATAAAAGAAAATTCGGTGGCGACTCTTACTATCCGCAACAATTGCGATCAAACATAAAACACTCAAGTCAGATCTCCCACCGTATTACAGAACTGGCGACTCTGTTGGGGAATTTACTTAAAAGTGGGGTTACCTTAGGGCTAGATCACCTTTACTTGCTTTTCATTGTTTGATTTGTTTGTTTTATATTATGGTTCCCTGTTTAGGTTTGTTTTGATCCTCTACCTGGATTTGGGGCATCTTTTTTAGGTAAGTAGCAATAAGTTGTGGAAACGTGTGGAGTATACCAACATGGTCTAAGCAATAGCTACGTTAGTGTGACAAATTTGTTGGTACCGGTATCCCTTGAGTAGGCAAGGAGAATACGGGGCCACTGTATGGTGTCATGAAGCACTAACTAACTTTAGAACCTTTACTTGAATAACTTGGCCATTAGGAAGTACTAAGGTAGCCGGCTTTGGTGCAGTCCGAAGTTGGTTGATACTTAATACTACGCTCATTGAGATCAGACTTTCGGTATATTTCGGTCACCAATAAAGAGACTTGCGATGAAACAATGACCGATGAAGAAAGATATGTGATATTGAGATTCCCTAGAACCCGTTTACTTTCTAGGACAGGTCGAACCAACTAAATTTCAAGAGGGTACTTACCTATGAACCTCATTCAAGCCAAAACCTAAGGACTTGTTTGATTTAACTTGTGCATATTCTTATACATAACATCATGACATCATACCATAGCATTTTAGACTAACCATTTCAAGGATTTTGAGATTCATCTTTGTTCTTTTTTGTAGGACATGACTCCCACTCGCAGGAACACAATCCAAGTCAACCTTGTACGAGTACCTTTTCAGCTCAAGGAGCTAGCATCAAGGGTCCCTGAGAATTCTCCGTTCACCAATAGGCATGGATGACTTTTCAACTTGGTTACCTCAAGCTTTGATGAAGATATGATGAAGGTGCTTTTCCAGTTCTTTGACCCTTTGCACCATTGCTTTACCTTCCCCGATTACCAGCTTGTACCTACTATGGAAGAATTCTCTCAACTCTTGGGAATTCCTATTCTCAATCAACTACCTTTCAACGGTACCAAAAGAGACCCAAGCCCTGAAGAAGTTTCCCGAGCTTTACACTTGCAACAATCTGACATCACGACTAATTGGGAAACAAGAAGTGGTGTCAAAGGGTTCCTAGCCAAGTTACTGTTAGAAAAAGCTCAAGAATGTTGGAACACTCTGGATTTAACAGCTTTCGAAGAAATTTTGGCTCTTCTCATCTATGGGATGGTACTATTTCCAAATCCTGACCAACTTATAGATGTGAATATTGTCAAAATCTTCTTATCTCACAATCCAGTGCCTACCTTGTTAGGAGATATCTTGAATTCTCTCCACTCACGCACCATGAAGAGAAGAGGAGCCCTCATATGTTGTAATCCTTTGTTGGCTAAGTGGTTTGTTTCGTATCTCCCCCAATCCGTTGTGAAGAACGAGAAAGGCTTGAGGTGGTCCAATAGGTTGATGTCGCTCAGACATTCAGATATCCATTAGTGTTCTCGATCCTTGGAGGACATTACTATCATCGACCATTGTGGGGAATTCCCTAATGTCCCTCTGCTTGGTATTAGGGGATGTATCACTTATAACCCTTGTTTAGCTTTACGACAGTTTGGGTACGCACGAAGAGATGGTGCACATGACGCACTTATCCAATGTGTGGTGTTCGACTATGAGAGCGACGATCAAGGCTACCGTCAGAGGTTTATACGAGCTTGGAGGATGGAAAACAAGGTAAATAGTAAGAAATTAGGACACAAAAATTCCAATCCCCTTGAGCCTTACCTCAGGTGGGTACGAGCTCGTGCTCAGAATCTCGTAATGCCTTACCCCTCCATCCTCCCTATTATCATGGAGCCTGTTGTTGAAGAAGATGTCCCGTATATTTTCCTTCATCCCAACAAGGCTACCTCTCTCGAAGACTTGCAAAAGGATTAGATTCAACTAAAGGAAGAACGAGACACATTCGAAGCCCAATTCTACGCCAGTGAGAAGAAATTTCTGGAACTCACCAAGAAGCTTCATGAAGAGTGGAGTTTTAACGCCTACATCACACCAAAGAGGATGCGTTCAACCTTTTTGTCTTAGGAGTTTTTGTATTTTATTTATTTCATTGTAAGCCCAAAGAGGCATGATGTACTCGAACTTGGATTTATTAATGCAACGTGTGTTTCTTTTTTGTCTAAAAAAATTTAAATCTCTAATTTCCTTGAAATCATTTGCATATGCATTTTTCATTCATCATAACGCAAATAGGTTTCTTACAACATGTCTCCTTATCTTTCTACTGTTTATTTCAGTGAGATGGATATTGAACAGACAGTAAAGGATCTTCCAGCACATAATGCTTAGTTCCAACAAATGTTCTTGCCTCTGGCTAAAGAACAAGAGGACTTGAAGGCTTTGATGATCAAAGAGAAGAAGAAGGAGAAGAAACCAGTCGGTGTTTTGAATCCGGGAAGAAGGTTCAAAGGACCAGCCAGATGAACTCTAGATTTTGTAACCTCGTCGGATGAAGGAGATAATCAAGAAGGAAAAACAAGGAAGGAAATGACCACCTAGAGTCTGAAGAAGAGGAAGAAGCGGACTACTTTGAAGAACAATATCCCACAGCTGACGATGAATACAAGAAGTTGGAGGATCGCCTCAAAGCTATGGAGATCCAAAGAGTACCTGGGTTGGATTTTGAAGAGCTAGGACTTGTCTCGGGGGTTGTTCTAACACGTTGGGAGAACTGACTTGGGATGTTTTGTGTTTAATCTCATTTGTTGCGGATAGCAAGAGTCACCACCGACTTTTTTTTATCCAATAAGGAAAGGCTGAAAAGAACAGGAAAGACCTTTCGAGATTGTTTTCTTGAGTTCGGGGGGTAGGTTATGAAAAGGGAAGGTATTAGCACCCTTTTCATCCATAGTTATCTACGAGCTCTTAGTTGCTTTCTAGATCACTTGCTTTTGTTTGAAAAATGTGTTTGTGGTGTGGGTTTTGAAAGTATTTTGAAAACGTATTTGTAATGGTTCTCGTTTCTATAAGAACGCGTGTAAAGTGTTGTTTGAAAATAATTCAAAGAGGTGTTTGTAGAATGTGTTTTTGAAAGTGATTTTGAAAAGGTGTCTTTGTCATGGTTCTCGTTTATATAAGAACGTGTACAAAGTGTTTGTCTTTTGAAATTGTTTCAAGATGAGAGTGTTGGTGTATAAAATGTTTTTGTTGTGAGAAAGCGAGCAACTAGGAGCAACCTACCTACTCAAAAGGTCTTAAATGTTCTTTTCCTCCTCCTTTAGATGTTTATATCTTACCATGGATTTGGTAAGAAGCCCCATCGTTGGATGTGAAGGGACGGGCATGGGAAGTTTGTATAGTCATGGAGGGAAACCTATGGGACATTTTAGCAATGTTTTTTAGGGACTAGATCATTTACCGAAGGCAACATTAAGGGTCATTGAGGAACTACGATCTTTTATCGAGGGTCTTTGCTAAAATCCCCATGTTCGAGGGACATGACTATTTTTCCGAGGCAACAAGTGAGATTACCCTAAGGGTGCATGTGTGAATGGTGTGTTTGATTTGCATGCATTTAGTCTTTTATTAGGGGTTTTCTACTTGTTGTTTTTATCTTGCCATACATTCCATATTTACTAGCAAGCATACAAAAGTAATAAAATGCAGAAAGATAAAATCCTACACTATTACAACCATATTGAATTGCATGTAAATATAAAGGCAAAAATAAGATAAAAACAAGAAAAATGAAGTTCTTTTGATTGAGGCAGAAAACCCTTTGATTATGCACTTTATGGCTTCCTTCGATTGGGGGTTGGCACCAGTGTAGGCGTGTCTTTCGATTGGGAATATCCCATGCATGTTATATCCTTCGACTGGGGCCTGGAAGTAGCATGTTGTGCCTTTCGATTGGGGCCTAGAAGTCAACATGTTGTGCCTTTCGATTGGGGCCTGGAAGTCAACATGGTTTGCCTCCTGGTTTCCTTTTTCGTTTGACCAGGAGAATGGGGTAGAAGCCAAAAGCTTCGTTTCCTACTTCCTATTTCTTTCGTTTGAGATGTTAAATAGCAACATGGCCTAAGGCCATGCTAACACTGCCTTAGGGCCAGGTTAATACTTAATGCATGTTTAGGTAAACAAGAAGCAGAACGAAAGGGTTAGCTCTGAAAACATATTAAAAGGGTGGAAACAAAAAGAAAAATGGTATGTACATGCTTGAAACGAAAGAAATTGTATTTACATGTTGTGATGTAAATGAAGGATTCAAGGGTAAGAGAGACTTACCTTGCTTCAAGCTGGAACGTGTGCTGGACCTTGAGTGGCTGCCTTGAATGCTGCTGGATTTGAAGGGAGGGACCAGAGGTTAAGCCTTTGATGCTGGATTTGAAAGAGGAGAACATGTGTGAGGTTCTTCCTGCTGGATTTGAAGGGGAACAAGAGTGTATGGGACTTTTCAGAATCGAAGGAGGTAAGTGTTTGATTCTGGGTATATGTGTTCGCCAATGTTTAAGTGTTGAGAACTTATGATGTTTGAGAAAATTTTGAAGATGCGCTCTTCTAGCCAAAAAGTCCTCCCTTAACCAAGTTGTGAGGCCTCTTATTTATAGGCAAGGCTGCCTGAAGTTATTAGAGGGAAAACAAAAGATTTGAACAATTTGTGTGACCCTTGGATGGGTCACCAAAAACCTGACTCAAAGTGGGCTTGTAAATCCTTCAAATGGACTATCAAGCATATCCTTCTAATGGGATGCCCAGAGTTAGATTCGAAGGATGCTGATTTGAAGGGTAACAGGATGTAAGGAAACCTTGTGAAGGTGATTCTGTCCAGTCAAAGGCTTGCCTGCTCCAAGGTCCAAGTGGCCAAACGAAGGAGTGTACATAGGGGATCCCATCCTTGTTACTTCATGCCAACATGAAAAAGATCTATGCTTAAATGAAGCTTGCATGAAGGGAACCAACATTCCCAAACAAAAGGTGTGTGCAGGAGGCCAAAATGTCCATATTCGAAAGAGGCACATAGGAGGCAAAACATGCATATCGAAGGACGCCAAAAGGGAGCCTTTTGGCCTTGGAATCGAAGAAGGCTACAAGAGGAGTTGTGCCTTGTGAATCAAATCCAGAGTGCCAGAAGCCCACTATTGTACCCTAAAATACTCCCTCTCATTTATCAAATATTTTCTCACAAAGATCTCTCTTGGTTCAAGACTGCACTAGGGTTGATCAACTCAAGACACCTCCTTAAGCACTGATGACTGAAATTAGGGTTTGAGATTGCACAAGGATAATTTAACTTTCAATGCCTCATATGACTTTCTTGGATCATTATGGACCCCCAATATTACTCATGTCAAGTTTCAATCCTTAGATCACACTTTTGCTCAGTCAATTGAGCAGTTGACCTAAAAGTCAACTGTATTGGGGGAAAAGTCAATTGTGGCTAATTTATAGTCAAACTTCATAATTTTTTATCTATAGAAACATTATAAACTCATTTTTATAATTTGATCAAGTTTGGACCATAATTCCTCAAGAAATTTGATCAAATCATCAAAAGGGCAAAATGATCAAAATTAGGGTTTTGACAGAGGAAAGGCAATTTCTGATTTTTTACCTAGCAAATGGTTAAATGGTTTGAGGAATGATCTCAAGATTTCAATTGCATCATTTTGACATAATGGAATGACCCAAAACATTTCTCAAGATCAATTGGATTGATTGTGAATTTTCAGTCAACTGATCAAAAGTCAACTGTACACTGAAAAGTCAAACTTTGACTTTTTGGTCAAAATCAAAAGTCAAAGATCACAATTCATCAAAACATGTCAAAATATGAAACTTATTCATCAAGAAATCAAAAATTCAAGATTTCATTTTGAAAAGTCAAAGTTTTCTAACTTAGAAATTTTTCTAAGTGTTTAAAACTTTATGTTTTTTCACAAATTTGAGCCAATTTTTCACCATGATGCAAGATGATTCAGAAGAAACTTTAAACATGAAAGTTGTATATCTCCATGATATCTACAACATTTATTTACACAACTTCTTCTAAAAGTTCTTAGATCTCAAGTTATTAATTCATAAAGTCATGCTCTTGAAATTAAACACTTAGTGAAATTTTGCCCTAGTTTTGGTCAGGATTTTTACCTAACTTCTGACCCAAGTTTCACCTAGTTCCAAGGAGAATTTTCAAAAGTGATTTAAACAGGGGTTGTAGTGCACATTACAAGCTTTCCAAAATGTCCAAGAACTCCTTGAGATCATTTGTGAGCAAGGAGAATCGAAGGTCAGAAGTTGGGGTTTCAAGTTATTTTACAAGACATATTTTGTGATGAACATGAACCAAATCCATAGCCATGCTGCATAATCCTCACTTTGCAGGCCTCAAATTTGTTATTCACTACATAATTAATGGTTTACACAACTGATTATGCCCTTATCCAAGTGTTTTAAGCATTGTCCAAATCAATTTGCCATTTTGGGGAGAAAGTAACATATCCATTCTTGTAAAGCAAGCTTTATGCACAAATCGGCTTCTTGTGATCCCAACTTGTTTTCCTTGATTACACTCCATCCAGAAAGTCAAAGGTATTGTGTTTAAAGTGGTTAACAACTCTATGAACAAAGTACAAGGCATAGAAACTTGAATTTCTCAAAAATCACATGTTATGCATAAACTTGTGATTTTGTATTCTGATTAACAACAAGTCTCCAAACTTGTTGCTTATAAATAGAGTCACTATTTGTGAGCTAGGACACGAGCTCAAGCACCCTGAAACACTCCCAAACTCCCTTTAGCAAGAAATTGAACAAAAACTCCATTGATACACAGTTCTGACCTTAAACTTGTATCTCTCATTTCCCTCTTGCGTTTTCCCTCAAATTCATTCCTAAAGCTTCCTTACATCAAATATAATCCATCCATGTCCTTGGTTTGGAACTGTAACATCTCCATCACCATCCTCCATAACCAAAAACACAAATCTGTAATTTGACTTCTCCAGACAATTCTAGCCATCCATTGCTCAAGCAAACCATTGCATTAGCTTCCTGGGAACTTGAGGAAGCTAACCTGATTATTGCAACACCTTGAATCAAGCTCATTTGCATTTCATGATTTCCAGTTTTGAGGTATTTTTCTTGAACTTCTATCTTATTACTTAGGCATTGTTAGGCTTTCATTTGTGAAGATAAAATGTAGACATCATTGCCCTGGAGATGTACATGTCCATAGATTTCATTTATGTTGATTGAGCTAGGAGAATTTTAGGTTTGATTATCTGAAAATAATTAGGTCAGAATTTGGTACTTTCAAAAATTTTCATTCATCTTTGATTTATAGTTCATGATATTTATATGGTTGGATTCGTATGAAAAAGTGAAGTAATTTTCATGTTTACATTTTTGCAAATGGTTGAGAAATGAACAAGTTGCAGGGCTTCTGGCTGGAGGTTGAAGACGAAGTATATTTAGGGCGTGACTTGTGTTATATTTGTTGTTTTACATAAGTTAATGTATGTATCACCACCCCAGTGGTTAAAGCACGCGCCTGTCACTATGAGGTCCTTGGTTTAAGCCCCAGCGTGACCTTTTTCCTTTTTTCACATTTTCTCACATTTTTGGCTCTTTTTGCAGCGCCTGGGCCTCCTCTTGTTGGGCCTGACTTTTTCTCACAATACCCCCTGTTTCATTAATCCACCTCCCTGACTTAATTTTTTTTTTGTTTTTTTATTTATTTTTATTTTACTTTCTTATCTTCTATTATTATTATTATTATTATTGTTGTTATCATTTTCATTACTAAAACTCAAAAATATTTATATTTTTATTTAGTTTATTTTTCATAAAATAAAAGAACAAAAACATTTTCTTTAATAAATTAATTTCCTTTTTTAAAATACTTAGATAATAAATTTTAATTATGATTATGTTATTTTGTAAATTAAAATCAATTTAGAATTTAGGTTTTTTATTTAATTATTTTTATTTACTAATTTAATTAAATTCACCAAAACACTAAAAAACTTGTTTTCTTTAAATTAATTTATTTTACTAACATAATATTAATTTTCTTATTTTTTAGTTAATTATTTTATTTTAATTAATTATGTCCAAAAAAAAAACCTTTTCATAAAAACCAAACAAAAATCACATTTCTTCTTACATTTTATATTCTTACATTTTATCTTTATTTTGTACATTTATTCAAAATTCAATATGGTTGTAATAATTATTTAGATTTAATTTCTTGGAATTCCCCATTTGTAATTTGTATACCCCCTCCCCTAAGTATTGTAATAGCGTAGTAATTTTAAATTCCGCAATTTATCGCTTTATATACAAATGCTAGTAATTAGGGTTTTGTATGGAAAGACTAAAAACAATCAATAGAAAACCCTAATCAAAGACAAATCAACCATGAAAATTAATACACTTGCACAAAATCACCCCTATGGGTAAATCCACTTGGTTGCCTTACAAAAATGATCATATTATACATGTGAGGTATCTTAGCAAAAACAAACAAAATACAAGATCATAGTCCCTCGATGACGCTATCATAGTTGCCTTTCAAAATGATCTTAGTGCCTAAAGAAAAATGCTAAGATATCTTGCAACATTGCTAATCATGGTTATACGATGACTCACGCGTGTCCCTTTTACATCCAAAGATAGGGTTACTTACCAAATCAATGGTAAGATAACAATGTCAAAGGAAAAAGGAAATGAACATGAAAGATTTTTGAGTAGGTAGAATATTCCTAGTTAGTTGCTTTATTTCAAAACCAAAAAACATCCTTGCTATTTTCAAAAACAAACACCTACACTTTCAAAACACCTTTCAAACTTGAAAACATTTTCAAAAGATCATCACCTTTGTATACATTCTTACGAACAAGAATCATTACAAAATTTTCCAAAACAATGGCCTCTTTTCAAAAATACTTTCAAAAACCACACAAAGCACATTTTCAAACAAAAGCAAGTGATCTAGCAAGTAACTAAGTGCCCATGGAAAACCATGGATGAAAAGGGTGCTAATACCTTCCCTTTTCATAATATACCCCCCGAACTCAAGAAACAATCTCAAAGGTCTTTCCTGTGCTTTTTCACCTTTCCTTTTGGATAAAATAAAAGTCGGTGGCGACTCTTGCTAACCGCAACATTTATGATCAAACACAAAACACCCAAGTCATTTCTCCCACTATATCACAGAACTGGCAACTCTGCTGGGGAGAATTTTAAAAGTGGGGTTAGCTTAGGGTTAGATCACATTTACTTGCTTTCATTGTTTAACTTGTATGCTTTACATTATGGTTCTTTGTTTGGGTTTGAATCCTCTACTCGGATTTGTGATACCTTATAGGTAAGTAGAAATATGTTGTGCAAACTATGCGGGGTATACCGACATGGTATAAGTAATAGCTATGTTAGTGCGACATATTTGTGGGTACCGGTAGCCCTTGAGTAGTCAAGGAGAATATAGGGCCGCTGAGTGATGTCATGAAGCACTAATGAACTTTCAGAACCTTTACTTGACCAACTTGGCCATTAGGACGTAGTGAGATGACCGGCTTTGGTGCAGTCCGAAGTTGGTAGATACTCGATACTACACTCATTGATGTTTGGTTTTTGGGATATTTCGGTCGCCATTAAAGAGGCTTGCGCTGAAACAATACCCAAAGAAAGAAACCAGAGATATTGAGCTCCTTAGAACCCGTTTACTATTACTAGGATAGGCTTGAGCCAACTAAACTTCAAGAGGGTACTTACCTATGATACTCCATGCAAGCCTAAACCTAAGGACTTGCTTGCTTTTGTTTGTATATATATACTTGTACATAACATCATAAACATCATGACATCATACTCATATTCACTAACTATTTCAATGATCTTGGGATTTATCTTTGTTCTGTTTTGTAGGACATGGATTCTATTTGCAGGAAAACAATTCAAGTCAACCTTGTAAGGATCCCTCCTCAACATAAAAAGCTAGCATCAAGGATTCCTGAAAATTCTCCATTTACCGAAAGACATGGTCACCTACTAAACTTGGTTCTCTCCAACACTGATGAGGACATGATGAAGGTGCTCTTCCAGTTCTTTGATCCTTTACACCATTGCTTCACATTTCCTGATTATCAACTTGTGCCAACTTTGGAAGAATTCTCCCGACTCTTGAGGATTCCCATTCTAAATCAACTACCTTTCAACGGTACGGAAAGAGATCCAAAGCCAGAAGAGATTGCTCAAGCTCTACACTTGCAACCATCTGATATCACAACTAATTGGGAAACAAGGAGTTGTGTTAAGGGATTCCTAGTAAAGTTCTTGTTTTAGAAAGCCCAAAACTGTTGGAACTCTTTGAATTTGCAAGCTTTTGAGGAAATTGTGGCTCTCCTCATCTATGGGATGGTTTTGTTTCCAAATCCCGACCAACTCATAGATGTGAACACCGTCAAGATCTTTGTGTCTCGTAACCTGGTGCCTACTTTGCTAGGAGATATCTTACACTCTTTTCACACTCGCACTATGAGGAAAAGAGGTATCCTTATGTGTTGTACTCCTCTCTTGGCAAGATGGTTTATTTCACATCTTCCCCAATCTGTATTGAAGAACGAGCAAGGTTCAAGGTGGTCACTTAGGTTGATCATACTCAAACATTCAGACATTCATTGGTTTTCCCGATCTATAGAGAATGTTACTATTGTCGACCGTTGTGGAGAATTCCCTAATGACCATTTGCTTGGAATAAGGGGAGGTATCACCTACAACCCTTGCTTAGCCTTAAGACAGTTTGGTTACGCCCGAAGGGATGGCCCACAAGAGATGCTCATTCAAGGTTTGGTATTTGACTACGAGAACGACGATCAAGGTCAGCGCCAAAGATTTATCTGAGCTTGGAGGATGTTGAACAACATAGATAGAAAGACATTGGGGCACAAGAATTCCATCCCTCTTGAGCCTTACCTCAAATGGGTACGAGCTCGTCCTCAAAGTATTATGATGCCTTACCCCTCCATTCTCCCAGTTATCATAGAGCATGTTGTAGAAGGAGATGTTCCATACACTATCCTACATCCTGACATGCCTACCTCTCTTGAAGACTTACAAAGGGGTTGGATACAGCTTAAGGGAGAGTGAGACACTTTCGAGGCCCAATTCTACCCCAGCGAGAAGAAGGTTTTAGAACTCACTAAGCAACTTAATGAGGAGCGGAGCCTGAACGCCTACATCGCACCAAAGAAGATGCGTACAACTTTTTTATCTTAAATTTTTTGTATTTATTTTTAAGCCCAAAGAGGCATAATGTACTCAAGCTTTAATTTATTAATATAACATGTGTTCCTTTTTGGTCTAAAGCAATTTTAAATCTCTAATTTCCTTGAAATCATTGCATATGCATTTACCATTCATCATAACATAAGCAATTTTTTTACAACAAGTCTCCTCATCTTTTTACTGTTTATTTCAGTAAGATGGATCTCGAGCAGACAGTAAAAGACCTCCAGGCGCAAAATGCTCAGTTTCAAAAGATTTTCTTGATTCTAGCCAAAGGACCAGAGGATTTGAAGACTTTGCTGTTTGAAGAAAAGAAGAAGAAAGCAAATAAAATAATCAGAGTTCTGAATATGGGAAGAAGGTTCCAAGGACAAGCCAGACGAACCCTAGACTTTGCAACGTCATCTGGTGAAAAGGATAATCAAGAAGGGAAAGGAAAAGAAGCAATTGTCCAGCCAGAATCTGAAGAGGAAGAAGAAGAAGACTACTCTAAAGAGCAGTATCCCCCGGCCAACGACAAATACAAGCATCTGGAAGAATTTCTAAGTGCAATGGAAATTCAGAAAGTGCCCAGGCTAGACTTTGAAGAGATGGGTTTAGTGTCTGGGATTGCCATTCCACAAAAGTTCAAGGCACCAATATTTGCTAAGTACGACGAAGTTTTGTGTCCCAAGATGCATCTCCGATCCTATGTGAGGAAGATACAGCCTCACACTACTGACAGAGATTTGTGGGTACACTTCTTTCAAGACAGTCTATCCGGAACTCAGCTTAATTGGTTCTATCAACTAGAAAGGGCCAATATCCATAATTGGGAAGACCTTGTCGCTGAATTCTATAAACAATATCAATATAACACAAATCTTTCTCCCACCCGTACTCAACTCCAGAGTATGGCTATGGTTTCAAGTGAAGGTTTCAAAGACTACGCTCAGAAATGGAGGGATTTAGCAGGAAGTGTCCAGCCTCCCCTTTATGAAAGAGAACTAGTAGACATGTTTCTGGGTACACTGTCTGGTCCTTTCTATAATCATTTAATTGGAAGCTCCTCAGCAGGCTTCACTGAATTAATCTTGACTGGAGAAAGAGTGGAAGATGGGATTAAGAGTGGGAAGATTCAAAAAGACGCATCCTCTGCTGTTGTAAGAAAACCATTATTAGGAAGAAAGAGGTTGGTGTTGTGTATCCTCAAAGGAATCAAGAAAGAACTGAACATCGTCCAATGGTAGGGGCTGTCATGATCCCTAAGCCTGCACCTACTCAACAAAGGAACGGTCATCCTAGAATAGAAAGACCAGTAAGACAATTTACCCGGATTAATATGACACTATCTCAAGTACTTCCACATTTGTTGAGATCTAATCTGGTAAGTTTGAAAATAGCTCCAAAGAATCCTAACACAACCTCTCCTTACTACCATCCTAATGCTCGTTGTGCTTACCATTCAGAAAGTCCAGGCCATGATACTAACAACTATTGGGCTTTGAAAAACAAGGTGCAAGACCTTCTTGAAGCCAAAGAAATTGAATTCGATGCTCCTGAGATCCAAAATGTTATCACTTCTCCTATGCCCAAGCATGGATATGGTGTTAACGCTGTAGAAGATGATATGTTTGTTACTAATGTTTGATGAACTCGTTACCCCTCTCCTGACTATCAAGAAGAACCTATTAAGGGCCGGTTTATTTCCGGGATGTGACGAAAGATGCCACTTATGTTCCTCCCTACCAATTGGCTGTCATTTATTGAAAGCAGGTATTCAACACCTAATGGATGACAAAGAGATTTTGTTTGAAAAGATTCCCGTTCCAACCATTTCATACAATAATGTTTCAATAGTAACCATCTCCGCCAATCCTTCCAGGGTCTCCACCAAAAGACCCGTTAGGATTACATCAGTTCCTAAAGTAGCTCCACTAATAATTACTATGCCTGGACCAGTCCTGTACTCATCAGATAAAATTGTCCCATGGAATTATGGGGGCGATGTCTACTATCACGGTGTCAAGCAGGATTGGCCGGCTGTTGAGGACTTATTTTCTGAGAAGGCTGACCCCGACATCAGCAACATTGTGGGAACCTGTAAGATAACCTGAAGTGGCAGAGTGTTCTCCCCAGAGATTTATCCTCTGAAGACTACTATTGGTCTTGTAATCATCCTTGTTTATGTTCATGTTGACACTACTACTACTACTATAATTCCTATAGTTACACCTGCTGATACTCCTACCACCGAGTCGATCGAGACTCGGGGCAAAGGCATTCTGGTTGAGCCTGTCCAAATGAAGGCGCAATCAGTATCTATCCCTGAGGTCTCCCAAAAAGAGATGGAAGAAATTCTGAAGATTATAAAGAGAAGCGACTACAACGTAGTCGAACAGCTAGAGCGGAATCCATCAAAGATTTCCATGTTAGCTTTATTGTTGTGCTTCGAGGCTCATGAGAAAGCCTTGGTGAAATTTCTTAAAACTGCCCATGTACCACAAGAAACCTCTACTAATCAGTTCTAAGACTGTGTGGCCTGCTTGACCGCGGATAACGGTTTAGGCTTTTCTGATGCTGACTTGACACCTAGAGGGAGGAAGCACAACGAGGAATTGCATGTCTCTTTTGAATGCAGGGGCACAACTTTGGCCCATGTCTTGGTGGATATCGGTTCGTCTATGAATGTGATGCCTAAGAAGGCTCTTGATAGACTTGACACTGAAGGTTTGACCTTAAAACCAAGCAACATAGTGGTAAGGTCCTTCGACGGTTCAAAGAGTATGGTGCATGGGGAGGTGGACATCCCCATAAAGATCGGAACACAAACCTGTGATTCAACTTTTTACGTGATGGATATTCGCCCTTCCTATTCCTACTTATTGGCTTGACCATGGATTCACAATGCTGGTGTCGTTACCTCTACATTACATTAAATGCTGAAATATCCGACCGAGGGGAGAATCATTACTGTCCATGGAGAAGAGGAATATATGGTCAGTCACTTGAACTCCTTCAGATACGTGGAATTGGATGGTGAATTCATTGAAACTTCATTTCAGCACTTTGAGGAAGTCCCATAAATCGTGGCAGTAACCAAGGCTGCTTCCCAAGTCCCAAAGATTACAAGACCTCCGCTAAAGATGTCTTCTCTGAAAGACGCTAAGGCAGTGATCGAAGAAGGAGGGTGTACTATTTGGGCCCAACTCCCTGATATCCCATACAAGTCTGAAAAATTTTGTTTGGGTTTCACTTCAGGATCCCAGAAAGATGTGCGTCGTGCTCGTGCCGGGGGACCACCCTTGAAGATTAGCAACCACAGAATCAACGCAGTGGAGGATGATGAGGACAACTATGACCTGGAGGAATGGATTTTCCCGACTGTCAATGGAGGACTCAACAACTGGGAAGCTAAATATTTTGTCCCAGTTACTTTTATCCAACAGTAATTGTCTTTAAATTTTTTTCGGACCTGTAATAATTAAACAATTTAGACTTTTAAAACCTTGTGTCTTACCCGAGGCACAACGGTCCATTTGTAAGGGTTGTTACCTCATTTTCATATGTCATCAATGAATCATGGATGTTTTTGCATACAAACTTTGTGTTCTCTGACTGTCTTTTCTACATTTTTATTTCTTTCAAAGATAGCTATACTCTTACACACACTCACATTCAAAATGCAAATCTACATCCATTCGGGATCCCATGGGTAACGATTCTACTAGGGTATTTTGTGACTCTTAAAATCTAATCTACCAAGCCAAAGACAAAGGTGAGGAAGATTATGAAGTACCAGGGCAACTTTCCAGGTTATTACAACAAGAAGAGAGGACCACAGAGTCCCACAAAGGACCAGGTGGACACAGTTAACCTAGGTACCGATGAGGACAAGAAAGAAGTCAAGGTGGGTGCCAATCTGGAACCCAGTGTCAAGAAGCATCTGATTCAGTTTCTACATGATTATGTTGAGGTCTTTTCCTGGTTGTATGAAGACATGCCAGGACTTGATGTTGATATTGTGGTACATCGTCTGCCAACAAAAGAAGACTGCCCTCCGGTAAAACAAAAGGTCCGTCGCATTCGACCAGACATGTCAGAGAAGATCAAAGCGGAAATCATGAAACACTTCAACACCGGATTCTTGGCCGTCACCTCCTATCCGCAATGGGTCTCCAATGTTGTTCCCGTGCCTAAAAAGTATGGCAAAGTGCGAATGTGCGTGTACTACAGAGATTTGAATAGGGAAAACCCTAAGGATGATTTCCCACTTCCCCACATCGATATTCTGGTTGACAATACATCACAACATAAGGTGTTTTCCTTCATGGATGGTTTCTCAAGTTACAATCAAATCAAAATGGAGCCTAAGGACATGGAGAAAACAACCTTCGTCATATAATGGGGCACATTCTGTTACAAGGTTATGCCATTCGGGTTGAAGAATGTTGGGGCAACCTATCAACGTGACATGGTAGCTATATTTCACGACACGATACATTACAAAATAGAGGTCTATATGGACGACATGATAGCCAGGTCTCAAACTGAAGAGGAACATCTTGACCATTTACAGAAACTCTTTGAGAGACTAAAGAAATACAAGTTGAGGTTGAACCCAAATAAATGCACATTTGGGGTGAGGTCCGGTAAACTCCTAGGCTTTGTCGTCAACGGTAAAGGTATCGAAGTGAACCCTGCCAAGGTGAAAGTGATACAAGAAATGCCTGCTCCTCGTATTGAGAAGGAAGTTAGAGGATTCTTGGGACGGATAAACTACATTGCAAGATTCATTTCTCACCTGACAGCTACTTGTGAACCAATCTTAAAATTACTGAAGAAAGATAAAGTAGTCAAATGGAATGATGAGTGCCAAACTTCCTTCGACAAGATCAAAGAGTCACCAGTCGAGGGAAGACCATTGATCATGTATCTAACTGTTTTCGAAAATTCAATGGGGTGTGTGCCGGGGCAGCATGACAAGTCTGGCCGAAAAAAGCATGATATTTATTACCTGAGAAAAAAGTTTACCGACTATGAAACAAGATATTCACTGCTCGAGAAAACTTGCTGCACTCTGGCATGGGCTGCTCGCCAGCTAAGACAGTATATGCTGACTCATACTACCTTATTGATATCCAAGATGAATCCAATAAAATACATATTCAAGAAGCCTACCCTCTCTGAGAGAATAGCGAGATGGAAAATGATCATGACAGAATATGACATTCAGTACACTTCCCAGAAAGCAATAAAGGGTATTGTGCTAGCCGATCACCTGGCTCATCAAGCTGTGGATGACTACCAGTCCATGAAGTACGAATTCCCAGATGAAGACATCATGATGGTAAACAACTTTGAAGAACTCAGACCATATGAAGGACCTGAACAAGGATCCCAATGGACCCTGGTTTTTGATGGGGCGTCCAACGCACTCGGCAATGGTATAGGTGTTGTACTCATATCCCTTAAAGGATGTAACACTCCCTTCACTGCAAGACAATGCTTTAACTGTACAAATAATATGGCAAAATACGAAGCGTGCATTTTTGGTCTCAAAGCTACTATAGATTTGGGAATCAAGTCTTTAAGTGTGTTTGAAGACTCAGCCTTGGTGATCGGTCAGATCAAAGGAGAATGGGACACTAAACACCCTAACCTCGTCCCCTACAAAGAACATGTGTTGACATTAATCCCATATTTTGAGAAGATTACCTTTAAGCATTTCCCGCGAGAAGAAAATCAACTGGCGGATGCACTAGCCATTATGTGATCCATGTTTAAACTTAAATTGGATAACGAGGCTCCCTAGATCACCATTGAACGAATGAATGAACCAGCTCACTGTCACGAGATCAATACTTAAGAAGTAGTGGATCGGCCTTGGTTTCACGAAGTCAAGAGGTATCTCGAGGCTCAAGAGTATCTGAAGGAGCTTCAGTCAATGATAAGAAGTTCCTAAGGAGATTCTCTGCTATGTTCTTCCTTAGTAATGGCATTCTCTACAAGCGCAACCATGACACTGTTTTTCTCCGTTGAATAGACAAGGTTGAGGCAAAAAAGATCATGGATGATCTACATGAAGGCACTTTTGGCACCCATTCCAGTGGGCATACGATGGAAAAGAAGATCCTACGGGCAGGTTATTACTGGTCTACCATGGAAGCAGATTGCTATCAGCACTCTCGAACTTGTCATAAGTGTCAGATCTATGCTGACAAAGTGCATGCACCTCCAGTTCCTCTGAATGTCCTGATTTCTCCCTGGCCATTCGCGATGTGGGGAATTGATATGATTGGAGAAATCAAGCCCATAGCCTCTAATGGACACCGCTTCATATTGGTGGCCATTGACTATTTCACAAAGTGGGTTAAGGAGGCATCTTTCGCTTCTGTCACCAAAAATGTAGTTTCCCGTTTCATCAAACAGAACCTCATATGTCGGTACGGTATCCCAGAGAGGATCATCATAGAAAATGGTACGAATCTCAATAATACTATGATCACTGCACTAAGCACGCAATTCAAGATCCAGAACCATAATTCTTCTCCTTACCGGCCAAAGATGAATGCCATTGTCGAAGCCGCAAATAAGAACATCGAAAAGATCATACAGAAAATGACAGTAACCTACAAGGACTGGCATGAGATGCTACCATTCGCTCTCCACGGTTACCGTACCACGGCACGCACATCAACCGGGGAAACACCTTACACTCTGGTATACGGGATGGAGGTTGTCTTGCCTATTGAGGTCCAGATCCCTTCACTGAGAATCATGAAGGATGCAGGGTTGAATGAAGACGATTGGATCCAAACTCGACTTGATCAAATGAACTTGATTGATGAGAAAAGGCTTACTGCTGTCTGTCATGGCCAAATGTATCAAAAATGGATGATCAAGGCTTTCAACAAAAAGGTCAGATTCCAAGTGTATCAAGTCGGTGATTTGGTGATCAAGCACATCATACTGCCACAAGGTGATCCCAGGGGAAAATGGACTCCTACATATGAAGGACCGTTTATGATCAAAAGCATATTCTCTGGTGGAGCAATGATCTTGACCACTATGGATGGCGAAGGTATGTCGCACCCTGTGAACACAAACATAGTCAAAAGATACTACGCATAAGAGACCCACTAGGTTGACACACCTAGGAAAAACAAGGGCATTCCGGCGAACCAAAAAGGTTCGGGGGAAAATTAGGGATAAAACAAAAAAATCTGTACACCCGGCAAGTCGAAAACCCGAAAGGGCGATTTGGGCAAAAAAAGGGTATCCCGGTGGACCGAAAACCCGCAAGGGAAGTCCAGGCAAAAGTTAGGGAATTAAAGAATATGACTATGTCCCGTTGGATCACCTTACAGACAACCTTTGGCTTCGACTGACAAACTCAACAAGTCTAATCAATTCAATCAACTTCGGACAAGGCAGCAAGTGGACAAGACGCTCAGAAACACGAAGGCTATAGCAGAGTGGGAACCCCATGGGATTATTGCACATAGGTATCTTTTCTTTGAATCAAATTTTCATTATTTTACGACGACATTCTCCTACTAGAATGATCGCCT
Source organism: Vicia faba (assembly GCA_948472305.1). Lineage (NCBI taxonomy): Eukaryota > Viridiplantae > Streptophyta > Magnoliopsida > Fabales > Fabaceae > Vicia > Vicia faba. The sequence goes on from OX451735.1 coordinate 296,247,333, forward strand.
CATTGTACAAAAATACTTATTCAAAGTTAGTACATAGATACCCCTTTGAAAGTGCAAAACTATATATTTTTCTTTATTCCTGTGTTTTGTTTAAAAAACGTCCAATGATTTATTTTTGAACATATGCATTTGAACGTAAATATTGTTTACAAATGAACAAAAAGGAACAAAATCCATAGACATGCTTCATAATCCTCACTTTGCAGGCCTCAAAAATTTTTTTACTCCATAATTAATGGTTTACACAACTGATTATGACCTTATCCAAGTGTTTCAAACTTTGTCCAAATCAATTTGCCATTTTGGGGAGAAAGTAACATATCCATTCTTGTAAAGCATGTTTTATGCACAAAGTCGGATTCTTGAGCTCCCAACTTGTTTTCCTTGATTACTCTCCATCCACAAAGTCATAGGTATTGTGTTTAAAGTGATTAACAACTCTATGAACCAAGTACAAGGCATAGAAACTTGAATTTCTCAAAAATCACATGTTATGCATAAACATGTGATTTTGAATTCTGATCAACAACAAGTCTCCAAACTTGTTGCTTATAAATAGAGTAACTATTTGTGAGCTAGGACACGAGATCAAGCACCTTGAAACACTCCCAAACTCCCTCTAGCCAGAAATTGCACAAAAACTCCATTGATACACAATTCTGACCTTAAACTTGTATCTCTCATTTCCCTCGTGCGTTTTCCCTCAAATTCATTCCTAAAGCTTCCTTACATCAAATATAGTCCATCCATGTCCTTGGTTTGGAACTGTAACATATCCATCACCATCCTCCATAACCAAAAACAGAGGTCTGCAACTTGACTTCTCCAGACCTTTCTAGCCATCGATTGCTCAAGCAAACCATTGCATTAGCTTCCTAGGAACTTGAGGAAGCTAACCTGATTATTGCAGCACCTTGAATCAAGCTCATTTGCATTTCACGATTTCCAGTTTTAAGGTATTTTTCTTGAACTTCTATCTCATTACTTAGGCATTGTTAGGCTTGCATTTGTGAAGATAAAATGTAGGCATCATTGCCCTGAAGCTGTACATGTCCATAGATTTCATTTATGTTGATTGAGCTAGGAGAATTTTAGGTTTGAATATCTGAAAATAATTAGGTCAGAATTTAGTACTTTCAAAAATTCTCATTCATCTTTAATTTATAGTTCATGATATTTATATGGTTGGATTCGTATGAAAAAATGGAGCAATTTTCATGTTTATATTTTTGCAAATGGTTGAGAAATGAACAAGTTGCAGGGCTTTTGGCTGGAGGTTGAAGATGAAGTATATTTAGGGCGAGACTTGTGTTATATATTTGTTGTTTTACGTAAGTTAATGGATGTATCACCACCCCTGTGGTTAAAGCGCGTGCCTGTCACTATGAGGTCCTGGGTTCAAGCCCCAACGTGACCTTTTTTCTTTTTTCACATTTTTAGCTCTTTTTGCAGCGCCTGGGCCTCCTCTTGTTGGGCCTGACTTTTTCTCACAATACCCCCTGTTTCATTAATCCACCTCCCTGGCTTTATTTTTTTATTTTTTTATTTTTTTTATTCTACTTTCTTATCTTCTATTATTATTATTAATATAATTATTATTATTATTATTATTATTATTATTTTCATTACTAAAAACCCAAAAATATTTATAGTTTATTATTTATTTTTATTTAGTTTATTTTTCATAGAATAAAAGAACAAAAACATTTTCTTTAATAAATTAATTTCCTTTTTTATAATACTTAGATAATAAATTTTAATTATGATTATATTATTTTGTAAATTAAAATCAATTTAGAATTTAGGATCTTTTATTTAATTATTTTTATTTACTAATTTAATTAAATTCACCAAAACCCTTAAAAACTTGTTTTCTTTAAATTAATTTATTTTACTAACTTAATACTAACTTTCTTATTCTTTAGTTAATTATTTTATTATAATTAATTAGGTCCAAAAAAAAACCTTTTCATAAAAACCAAACAAAAATCACATTTCTTCTTACATTTTATATTCTTGCATTTTATCTTTATTTTGTACATTTATTCAAAATTCAATATGGTTGTAATGATTATTTAGATTTAATTTCTTGCAATTCCCCATTTTGTAATTTGTATACTCCCTCCCTTAAGTATTATAATAGCGTAGTAATTTTAAATTCCTCAATTTATCGCTTTATATACAAATGCTAGTAATTAGGGTTTTGTATGGAAAGACTAAAAACAATTAATAGAAAACCCTAATCAAAGACAAATCAAGCATGAAAATCAATACACTTGCACACAAGTACCCCTAGGGTAAATCCACTTGGTTTCCATAAAAAAATGGTCATATTATGCATGTGAGGTATCTTAGCAAAAACAAATAAAATACAAGATCATAGTCCCTCGATGTCGCTATCATAGTTTCCTTTCAAAATGATCTTAGTCCCTAAAGAAAAATGCTAAGATATCTTGCAACATTGCTAATCATGGTTATACAATGACCCACGCCCGTCCCTTTTACATCCAAAGATAGGGTTACTTACCAAATCAATGGTAAGATAACAATGTCAATGGAAAAAGGAAATGAACATGAAATATTTTTGAGTAGGTAGAATGTTCCTAGTTACTTGCTCCATTTCAAAACCAAAAAACATCCATTCTATTTTCAAAAACAAACACCTACACTTTCAAAACACCTTTCAAACTTAAAAACATTTTTAAAAGATCAACACCTTTGCATACATTCTTACAAACAATAATCATTACAAAGTTTGCCTAAACAATGGCCTATTTTCAAAAATACTTTCAAAAACCACACAAAGCACATTTTCAAACAAAAGCAACAGATCTAGCAAGTAACTAAGATCCCATGGAAAACCATGCATGAAAAGGGTGCTAATACCTTACCTTTTCATAATCTACCACCCGAACTCAAGAAACAATCTCAAAGGTCTTTCATGTGCTTTTTCACCTTTCCTTTTGGATAAAAGAAAAGTCGATGGCGACTCTTGCTAACCACGACATTTGCGATCAAACACAAAACACCCAAGTCAGTTCTTCCACCATATCACACCCACACTCAATCTAAAGGGTGCAAGTCAGGCTTGCATTGAAAGAGGCCAAAAGGTCAATCAAAAGAGCTTAGACGATTGCTACCTCAGCAGGATGATGAAGGAATCTTGGACGATTGCTACCTCAGCAGGATGATGAAGGAATCTTGGACGATTACTACCTCAGCAGGATGATGAAGGAGTTTGGGACGATTGCTACCTTAGCAGGATGAGGAATCTGGGACTGTTGCTACTCTAACAGGATGAAGAAATTCAAACTTGATTTTGTCTTGGAGAAGTTTACAGATTTATGACACTTATTTGTTGATCTTTTCCTGAAAAGGTAGAGAAATAGTTGTATGCAATGTCATGATGGATGAAATGCATGGCGTAATGATGTTTCTCAAAATAAATGAGATTATACTGTATTCATTTATCATGTATGTAAATATGGTGCATGAAATGTTGTTGGAATGTAATTTTGTCTTGGAAAATAAATCCTTGACAAGTGTTGGGGAGTTTTAGGAAGCTGAATCTTGGACGGTCGTTGGGGATGAAGAGTATGCACACCTTTATAGGCCTTGTCTTTAGAATGTTTCTTCTAATGTTTCCGTTGGGGATTCCTGTTTTGTTGATTGAGGAGAACTCCGCTGGGGAAGTTGGCTTTGCTTGAGAAGAAAAACTCTGTGGAGGATGTTGATTTCTGCTTGGGGAAAAGAGTTGAGGAGTTTTAGTTGTCTGTTGCTCTACTGGGGAGTTATCTCTTGCTGGAAGAGAAAGGAAGTTAATGACTTATTGGGGATAAAGAATTTAATTGTTATCTGGTTGCTTTTCCCGGTTTTGCAGTAGCTCACTGAGGATTGTAGAAAAGTCTACTAGGTAAGAGGAGTTGTGGTCCCTTGATTCGGGATAGTCTGAGAGGCAAATTCAAGCTGGGGGAATCTTGTTTTGTTGGGGAAATAACCCATGTTGCCAATTTTTGGAGAGGTGTTTTCTTTTTAGAGAACTCCTCGAAGGTTCTGGAGATCCACTCGGTTGGGAAGAAGTTTTCAGAGGTTGAAACTTTGGCTGGGGATTATCCTACAAACAGGACCTTGTGGGGGTTTGTCATTGCACCTGGTAGCAAGTGTTTGTGGCACTGACGGAAAATGTTTGATTATATGTAGCCCTTTGTCGGGATTTGTGTTTAATGCCTAAAGTGATTCAGATACAAACCTGCCCCTGGTTATTCAGCATTTCTTGGGAGATTTCTTAGAATCTTGACTTGACTGCCCCCAGATATGCTAGATAATGATCATGTCGTGACGCCTTGCTTATAGGAGATTTGTCATTAGAAGTGTTATCCTATTTTAAGTGACTTTGTTCGTCGTGTGAATTCCTCCGCTGTCAAATAAATAGCCATATACAAACATCGATATTCAAAATAATGTAAATTTTATGCTTGTCTTGATGTTTTGGAAATGCATTTTAGCAAATAAAAGAATTTTGCAAGTATGTGAATTCAAATCAGGATTTAGAGTAAGCCTTATAGGAGTCAGGATACCTTTTGTAACAGTATGCTTTCGGACTAACCCATGCTTCAATTAGGACTTTGAAAGGTTGTATCGTGGTCAGGTTCACAATTTAAGAAACAAAGGATAAGGCTCAAAGTGTATTTGTACCCGCCCGTTCTTCGTGATGTTCTTCTGTTCTAAACTCAGTTAATTGTGCATTTGAACTCCAATTGAGTCTGCAATGGAGTTTTGGTAATGGTTCAGACAAGTTAAGTTTGTTGGAAGGCAGTCATTTTTTCCATATTTTCCATGTTGTTGAGGATTTGTAGTGACCTCTTTTTGATTTATTATCCCTGATTTTGCCTGACTTTTCTTGTTTTTGAGATTACAGTCAGCGGAATGCCCCAATTTTTCTTAAGTCTCCTTCGTAGGTTTTGACTTAGTGGGATTTTTTTTAGAGATAATGACTACCTATTTGGTAGAGAACCATCACTGTCTTTTGATTCTAGAGGAATTTTTTTAATGTCACTCGTTGTGTACGAAGTGAAAGCTTGCGACCGAACGCGTGGTTTAATTAACTGAGAGACTACCCTGCCCCAGGCTTTGATTAAGGGTGTCAATTTGTGTAAAAAAGAAAACTTCTACTTCTTTGGCTCGAAGGGGTTGACTAGGGATTATCCTCCTTATAACTCCAGTGTTTAGGAATTGAAAGAACGTATGTACATCGTCAGCATGGTCTGTCCAAAAGCATATTGTATGAGATTATGGCATTTTTTTTGTCATCCTCCCTCTAAAGGCTTGCAACTTTTAAAAAAAGAGTTGAATATCATAAAGGGAGTAAAAAGCATAGTTTACCATATAATGAAAATGAATGGATTGATTCAAGACAAACATATGTAATGCATTAATGAAATAGAGTTTACCATTAATAAATAAGTGTTTGAACAACAAAAGAGATTACAATTGAAAATTAAAATAAACATAAAATTTCCTCTCCCAGACCGTCACTTCACATGGATGCCCTTGAAGGGTGATAGAAGAGTTCCAGTTGATCGTCTTGTGTAAATTCCAAAACTCCTTCGACGATTAGGTCCTGAATCTTGTTCTTCAGAGCCCAACAATTGTCCGTATCCTGTTCGGGACCATCAGAATGGTATGAACACCTCTCATTGGGATGGTAACTAGGAGCAGCAGTGTTAGGATTCCATGGATGAGCCTTTAATGTAATTAGCTCTGCCTTCAACATATGTTGTAGCACATGAGCTAGCTGTAGCGGTAGAAATGTTTAAGACTAAGCCATTGGATTGACTAGACTTTATACAAATCAAAATAAAAATCGCCACCGTGCTTTATTGTTTCCAAAGGAATGGGAAAAGAGCGAATAACCCAAAAAGAGGGGGAAAGATTCAAGGTAAGGGGGTTGGTTATGCAAAGGAAAGGTATTAGCACCCTAAACATCTACGGTACTCCGCAGAAGCCTCTTTGTAAAATATGTATATTTTGGCTATAAAAACTGTTGTATATAAAAAGTGGATGGTGGAGGTGAGGAAAGAAGCGTATTCATTTTATAGTTTTTGCACCCTCCGTGGTTTCGAACCATTAGTGCCTACGTACCACCTTTTGTGCAATAGGGGATCAGGGTACACATAGTTCCTCTTTTAAAAATTTGAAACACAAATGCGTTGGTTAATCTTATGAGATAAAACATCATCGACATTGTCCGTGTGGAAAACATACCTACTACCCACAACCATGAGAAAGGAGAATTTGCATCATCTCAAAGTGGAGGATATGGCTTGGATTTTAAAATCAACAATGCCTCACTCAACACCCAAGTGGAAAATATCTCTCTTCACTACATATTTTAGAAGTATAGTTGTTTGCATCACTACAAGGATTGACAAGAGTCTAATCTTTTGAGGAAATTTTAAAGATAAAAAAGCCAAAATGGCAAGATGGTTTGAAATGAGATTGATTGACTTTTAGTCTTCTCACAAAAAATGTCAAGGTATCATTAAGTTGATTGGGGTTTATTTATGAAAATGTTTTGAAAATACATGGACATAAGTCTAAGTTTATTATAGAAGTGGTTCAAGTTCAAAAACAAGAAGAGTTTTTTTTCAAAAAAAGGGAGGAAGAAGATTTTTGAAATTGAAGAAGATGGGAGGAGAAGAAGGGACTATCCTAAAGCATAAAATAAAAGCTAGGGATAAGAACCATCTAACCAACAAGAAGCCAATACTTGACATTATGAGCCAAGATAGAATTCTCATTCCTTGGATTGAAACCAAGAAAGCAAAAATACTAGACCTCTTGAGAGAACCAAACTTCATGTGTATTAAGTCTTCACAAATATTGGGCAGAGTAGCGGCTGTATACGGGTGAATTCCAGATTACAAACAGAGGGTGTAATCACAAAAACCTGCACACAAAAACAAACAAGCAACCCAATGTCTCGAGGTGAACCTCAAGAACTCCAGAAAAAATAATCAGATAAGGTCACAAAGTCTCCAAGATAGGCCATGGTTTCTAATTCTAAGTCCAAGAAAAGTCCCATGCTCCATAATGCCAAGGATAGTAACCAAATAGTCCAAGTACCATTAAAGATTTTTTAGGGTTTAAGTTGATTATTAAGTATCTTAAGAATGGAAAAGAAAAGCTCAAGTGAGAAATGTAAAAATGGCAAGAAAGTAAATGCTCAAATGAGCAAAGATGAAAATGGCATGAAATGTAAATGCTAAAAGTAAATGGTACATAAAGCATAAAAAAGAATGAAAGCATAAGGTAAAACAAGTCAATAATTAGTGGTTAGTTGGATGACCATCTTGAAGCTTGCATTTGGAAATCATTATAGGATTGGTAGAACCAAAGCCTCCACACAACAAGTTGCATTTGCTTTTTGTCAAGTATATCATCCATTTGGAATTCTCATAAGTACCATTTAATAATCAACGATGTTTAAGTGATCTACGTTGATCAAAGGTGTTGTAGATCCATTAGAGGATTGGTAGAACCAAAGCCTCCACACAATGAATCTCAAGGTTATTGGATCAAAGAGATCAAATTAACATACTTGGGCTTGCAATCATAAGTTTGGGCCACGAATGATCATTTATTGGAATCGGGACAAAATTTAGCACTATGTTAAGCAATCGTAAGTTGGCTTATATAGAATTCACACCTATTTTGAGGCCGGTCAATAGAAATCTATGCACCATTTTTTTTGAGACATGATATAGAGATCATGCTCCAACAACATCTAATGCAATAAGAAGGGAATGAGATGAAGAGGGATGGGAAAAAAAATATACAAACCACATTTGAATTAAATTTTAATCAAACTATTATTAAAATCATTCATCCATTTTTGTGGAGTTAAGCTCAACACCATGGATCCAATGATTTTAATAAAGTTCATGATCCAAAATCTAACCCAAGATCATCCAGAAAATAGTCACAAAATAATATCACATTTTAATATACATAAAAGGGTTTAAAAATAATGTTTAAAAATAGAAAATAAAGAGAAAAATATCAACTATGTTCAAATTAATCAAGAAATAAAAAGTAAGACCATGGAAAAATCAGAAAAAGGCTCAAATAATTTTACAAATTTTTTGGTAAATTTTTTAAAGTCAGAAACTATTTTTAAAATTAAAATAAATGGGTAAAATAAACAAAAATGGTAAAAAATAATAAACTCAGAAAGAAAAATAAAATAAGGTCACCAATATTTGTCACAATATCATTGGATCATTCCATAATTTTTTTCAGAATTTTAAAATGTATAAAAGTATTTTTTAACATTTAAAACAAATCAAATAAGTTTAAAATTTATAAAAAATACCAAAACACAAAATTAAATTGTGAAAAAATAAAAATCAGAAAGAGAATAATCAAAAATATTTTTCATAATTGTTTCAGATTTTTTGGACTAAAAATGAATTTTCTATGATTTTTTGAAATTTAAAACAATTAAAATATAAAAATCAGAAAAAGAAAATAAAAGTAAAATATGTGGACCATTGGATGAGAGTCAAAATGCGTTAGTAATAAAATCCAAGGGATCTGGCGTGTTATGCATATCATAGTCATTAGTGAATATTTTACATAATCATTAATTAAATCAGGATTTGAAAAATACAGATGGCGCGCCTTCATTGGTTGGAAGATGACACGTTGGTCATCTTCAACCTCCAGACATCGCGAATTGCAGGTCTCTCAAACTGTAAAATCAGAAGCTCAGACCTATGTCATTCGCTTCGTCTCTTCAAGACGAAGACAACCACGCCCTCGCGCCAAATTTATATAAATTGTAGCTCAAGCAATTTGGAAGGAAACTTTTGAAAAGGGATTTGAAATTTCATGGTCAAAATGTGTTTTCAGTAAAAGGTACGTGTTGCGATAAGAACCAAGGCAATGAGAGCAACACAGTGATATCAAAGTTTTGAAGAATTGATGAAGGAATCTACCTATTGAAGTTGAGTTGCAGAGCTCTGAAGCTGGACTTCTATGGAGCAGTATAGGGTACGATTCTTGAATTTAATTATGTGGTTAGCTTCAGGGAAGATCAAGGAAGGTGAATTGATTGAAAAATTAGATTGAAAAAGGCTCGAGAATGGATTTTGAAGTTACATAAAATTGAGTTATGGAGTAAGTTTGGCAAGGTGATTCTGGCTATCCAAGCTTGGGAAAATGAATGGTATAGTTCATGTATTTATAGGAGAAGCGAATGGGATCAAAAGGAAGAGTGAATGATGCGTTTTGGAGGGATTTCGTGAAAACCTGATGCACGAGTGAAGTGTGATCCAAACTTCACCAAAACTCATCCAATTCTTACGTTTTGATGCACTAATCCACTTAGAAAAGTTGGCTAATCATGTTTAGACCCAAAACGCATGTTAATTTGAGGTTTAGAGGTTGTAACATGAAATTCAAATTCTGACTTGCAAGGAAACTTCAATTCCAAGTTACCATTTTTGAAACTATGGCATTCTCAGCTCAAGGGGTCTTAAGGCATGATTCTTGATGCTTTAGAAAGATGAGGTTACAAGCTTTGCAATGGAAAAATAATGTAGTTAAATGGATGCTTGAGCTGAAAGTTATATTGAGTCAAACTTTAAGAAAAAGGGTTGACTTTCCATACTTAGAAATATTTCAAATTCTTCATCAAAAATGTCCTATAATGTCTTGCATCCAAACATGGCCTTCCACTTGGAATTTGCTCTTGATAAAAAAATATGGCATGAAGTAGATCTATTTAATGACATTTTGAAACTTGAGTCATTCAAAATATCGAAAATTTGAGCAAGTTATGACTTGTTGAAGTTGGCAAAATTTCATGAAATGACCTATAATCTTTTGCATCTTTAAGGCAACTTCCATTCATTTTCCCACTTTTCACATAAAAGAAGGCATAAATTTCACATCCTAAAGATCATTATGGAAAAATAATAGGCTCAAGGTGATAAAAATTGATCAAGTTATGATCATTTGAAGTCACACATGGAAAATTGGGGATTCATCTAGAGGACTTGTAATCTTTCTTCTTCACCAAGTTTCTTCCACATGAAAACTCTTTGGAACTTTTGAAGTGATTTGTTGATAACCATTTGAATTGAAGGATGTATTTGAAATCATTAAAAAATACCAAAAGGTGAGCAAGATATGTTCCTTTGAAGTTGAAAACTCTAGCTCCTAGATTAAGAAAATGCTTTGAAGAACTTTGACAAGCTTGAACAAACTACTTGTACCAATATTATTGATTTGTGAATATAATTTGTTGAGGATGATAATGAGGATTCATAGCTACCAAAACTACTTCAATATCTTGAAATTTGAGATAAATATGCTCTTGTGACCAATGGGAACAAAACCTTGCCCAAACATGACAACTTCTCCAATCAAAACCCCTTGTACTTTTGAGTCAAATCTAATAACCTTGAAATGTGATGAACCAAAGAAACCTTGCCATGCCAATCCTTCTAAAACCAATCCAATGGTGAGGTTTGAACTTCTCAAGCTTTATTTACTAGGGCATGGAAATAAACTCATGAACCCATGGAGTAACTTGTTAAATCTCATTGCCCTTACCTACATGGATAACAAGCAAGACAAGCCAACATTGCATTTTATTAGTTAAATGAAGAAATCAAAACAATATTCATGATCACAAAAGGAACATAAGTCAAGGTGCTTGGTAATCCCTCAAAAGGAGCAAAACTCAAAGTATGGAGGGGAACCAAGAATCCTAGTGTAATCTTGTTGTGAATAAATAAACATGGTATGATGAAGGGATCTTAGGGGGGAAAATTGGGGTACAACACTAGAGACATGCCAATCCTGGTAAATTGTCTCTTAGGTGCAAACTTCTTACGTTGATTCCCTTGTTGTTGTTGGTGAGGTTGTTGTTCGAATCGAGATGCAGCAACAATTTGGAACGATCTACTCACCACCAAACTGGCTTTATGTCTCATAGGGGGCTGAGTAGTGACTTGATCCCCAATCTTGACCATTAGTTTCATACGGTTTCAACCGTATTGATAAAGTTTATTGATGAGAGTCCTTAGCTCTTCTTGTCCTTGAGCTAAGTTTTGGATAAGAGCCATCTGGCCCACCAATTATCCCATCATCTAGACTTTCATTATGGCTATCTCAGTTTGTAGCCGCTCCAGCTGGTCATCCTTGCTGCCCTCGGGATTCCCCATGATCATTCCCCTAGTGAGGAGCGCCTTCACCTCTTATTAACCTCTGGATAGGTTCAAGAACATTTCCTGAAGTTGAGCATTTTGAGTCTGAATGTCCTAGATAGTCGGTTTTAGAGCCATATCTACTTAAATAAACAGTAAGCAGATGAGATACCTGTGCGGGAAAAGCCTGTCATGATATGATGCATGTTATGTGGATGTAATTTTTTCAAGGATCTTGCGGGGTAAACACAAGAAGATGTTAGAATTTGAATGTTGATCAACGACTTTGATTGGGGAACTTCGTATTGGTGGATGTCCTTCCACGAGAATCAAGCTCACCATGTCAAGTGGTTCATAGCCCTTGACTCAATTTACCATGCTTGACAGTGTTTGATTAGAGAATGAATCATTTTGCCCCTTGATAGGCGTTTGGTTCAACATGACCCTACATCATAGGCCCTCAAGATCCTTGAAATGGTTATTGAAAATGATATGGTATGATGTCATGATGTTATGTACAAGTTTGAAAAGTAAGCAAATAATCATATTCACACAAAGCAGATAAGTCCTTAGGTTTAGGCTTGCATGGAATTTGTAGGTAAGTACCCTCTTGAAGTTTAGTTGGCTCAACCTGTCCTAGAAAGCGATCGGGTTCTAGGGGATCTCAATATCACTGATCTTTCTTCATCGGGCATTGTTTCAGCTCAAGCCTCTTTAATGGCGAACCGAAATATCCTGAAAGTCCGATCTCAATGAGTGTAGCATCGAGTATCAACCAACTTAGGACTGCACCAAATCCGGTTGCCTCACTACTTCCTAAAGGCCAAGTTGGTCAAGTAAAGGTTCTAAAGTCAGTTAGTGCTTCATGACACCACACAACGGCCCCGTATTCTCCTTGACTACTCAAGGGCTACCGATACCAATAAATGTGTCACACTAACATAGTTATTGCTTACACCATGTCGGTATACCCCACACAGTTACCACAATCTATTGCTACTTACCTAAAAGGTGCCCCAGATCCGGGTAGAGGATCAAAACAAACCCAAACAAGGGACCATAATGTAAAGCAATAAAGTCAAACAATGAAAAGTAAGTAAAGGTGATCTAACTCTAAGGTAACCCCTCTTTTAAGTAGATTCCCCAGCAGAGTCGCCAATTCTGTAATGCGATGGGAGAATTGACTTGGGAAGTTTTGCGTTTAATCGCATTTGTTGTAGATAGAAAGAGTCACCTCTAACTTTTCTTTTATCCAATAAGGAAAGGCTGAAAAGAACAGGAAAGACCTTTCGAGATTGTTTTCTTGAGTTCGGGGGGTAGGTTATGAAAAGGGAAGGTATTAGCACCCTTTTCATCCGTAGTTATCTACGGGCTCTTAGTTGATTTCTAGATCACTTGCTTTTGTTTGAAAAATGTGTTTGTGGTGTGGGTTTTGAAAGTATTTTGAAAAACTCTTTGTAATGGCTCTCGTTTCTATAAGAATGCGTACAAAGTGTTGTTTGGAAAATAATTCAAAGTGGTGTTTGTGGAATGTTTTTTTGAAAGTGATTTTGAAAAGGTGTCTTTGTAATGGTTCTCATTTCTATAAGAACGCATACAAAGTTTTTGTCTTTTGAAAATGTTTCAAGATGAGAGTGTTGGTGTATAAAATTTTTTTGTTGTGAGCAAGCGAGCAACTAGGAGAAACCTACTTACTCAAAAGGTCTTAAATGTTATTTTCCTCCTCCTTTAGATATTACTATCTTACCATTGATTTGGTAAGAAGCCCCATTGTTGGATGTGAAGGGACGGGCGTGAGACGTTTGTATAGTCATAGAAGGAAACCTATGGGACGTTTTAGCAATGTCGTTTAGGGATTATATTGTTTACCAAAGGCAACATTGAGGGTCATTGAGGGACTACAATCTTTTATCGAGGGTCTTTTCTAAAACGCCCATGTTCGAGGGACATGACGGTTTTTCCGAGGCAACAAGTGAGATTACCCTAAGGGTGCATGTGTGAATGGTGTGTTTGATTTGCATGCATTTAGTCTTTGATTAGGAGTTGTCTACTTGTTATTTTTATCTTGCCATACATTCCCTATTTACTAGAAAGCATACAAAAGTAATAAAATGAAGAAAGATAAAATCCTACACTATTACAACCATATTGAGTTGCATGTAAATATAAAGGTAAAAATAAGATAAAAACAAGAAAAATGAAGGTCTTTCGATTGAGGCAGAAAACCCTTCGATTCTGCACTTTCTGGCTTCCTCCGATTGGGGGATGGCACTAGTGTATTTCGATTGGGGGTTGGAACTCAGCATGTTATATCCTCCGACTGGGGTCTAGAAGTAGCATGTTGTGCCTTTCGATTGGGGCCTGGAAGTAGCATGTTGTGCCTTTCGATTGGGGCCTGGAAGTCAACATGGTTTGCCTCCTGGTTTCCTCTTTCGTTTGACCTGGAGAATGGGGTAGAATCCAGAATCTTTGCTTCCTACTTCCTGTTTCCTGGTTCTTTTGTTTGAGATGTTAAATAGAAACATGGCCTAAGGCCCTCCTAACACTGCCTTAGGACCAGGTTAATACTTAATGCATTTTTAGGTAAACAAGAAGTATAACGAAAGGGTTAGCTCTGAAAACATATTAAAAGGGTGGAAACGAAAAGAACAACGGTATGTACATGCTTGAAACGAAATAAATTGTATTTACATGTTGTGTTGTAAACGGAGGGTTCAAGGGTAAGAGAGACTTATCTTGCTTCAAGCTGGAACGTGTGATGGACCTTGAGTGGCTGCCTTGAATTCTGCTGGATTCGAAGGGAGGGACCATAGGTTAAGCCTTTGATACTGGATTTGAAAGAGGAGAACAAGCGCGAGGTTCTTCCTGCTGGATTTGAAGGGAAACAAGAGTGTGTGGGACTTTTCAGAATTGAAGAGGTAAGTGTTTGATTATGGGATTGTGTGTTCATCAACGTTTAAGTGTTGAGAACTTATGATGTTTGAGAAAATTTTAGAGATTTGTTCTTCTGGCCAAAACTTCCTCCATTAACTAAGTTGCGAGGCCTCTTATTTATAGGCAAGGCTGCCTGAAGTTCTTGGAGGGAAAACAAAAGATTTGAACAATTTGAGTAACCTGTTCCTTGTAGCTTTCGAGAGACAGTGCCTTGTATGCTATTTTGGTGTAAGAAGGGAGTAGTGTTTTAGGAATGTTGTGCAGCAGTCTTGGCCAGTGTACCATGCCTGAACTTGGCAGCTAGCATCTTTAAATATCATCTTTTCATTTTGACCCTTCTTCGACCAGACTTTTCTCCAAGCAATTTGATTTTCCTCTACAAGTGCCTTTCGATTGAGTCACTTTTGGGCATCCTTCGAAGGAGCCAAAAGTGTGACCCTTGGATGGGTCACCAAAAACCTGCCTCAAAGTGGGCTTGTAAATCCTTCAAATGGACTATCAAGCATATCCTTCGAATGGGATACCCAGAGTTAGATTCTAAGGATGCTGATTTTAAGGGTAACAGGATGTAAAGAAACCTTGTGAAGGTGGTTTTGTCTAGTCAAAGGCTTGCCTTCTCCAAGGTCCAAGTGGCCAAACAAAGGAGTGTACATAGGGGGTCCCTGCCTTGTGACTTCATGCCAACATGCAAAAGATCTATGTTTAAACGAAACTTGCATGAAAGGAACCAACATGCCCAAACGAAAGGTGCATGCAGGAGGCCAAAATGTCCATATTCGAAAGAGGCACATAATAGGCAAAACATGCAGATCGAAGGACGCCAAAAGGGAGACTTTTGGCCTTGGAATCGAAGAAGCCTACAAGAGGCGTTGTGCCATGTGAATCCAAGCCAACGTGCCAGAAGCCCACACTCAGTCGAAGGGTGCAAGTTAGGCTTGCATTGAAAGAGGCTAAAATGTCAATCGAAAGAGCTGAAACGAAAAACACTTGCTTTTTCTCCAAATTTGTTAAAATATTATTTTTATATATTTTCTCCCTTTTTGACAGTTTTCCTTTTAATCTTTGTACTAGAAAATTCCAATGTACATGTGCAAGCTTGAACTTTGAGAATCCTTGTGAGAAATTCTTTAAGAAATGAGAGGGCAAATTTTGGGGTATAATAGTTGTCATCCTGCAAAAATTCAAGGTCCCCACTTTCGCTAAATATGACGGTGTCTCTTGTCCTAAGTTGCATTTAAGGTCATAAGTCAGGAAAATTCAACCCCATACTGCTGATAGGAGCCTATGGGTACACTTCTTCCAAGAAAGTTTGTTAGGGACACAATTAGATTGGCTCTATCAGTTGGAAGGAACCAGTATTCGCAACTGGGAAGATTTAGCTGCCGCTTTTTACAATCAATACCAGTATAATGCTGACTTAGCTCTAACTCGAACACAATTGCAAGGCATGTTTATGGGTGTTGGTGAAGGTTTCAAAATTTATGCCCAAAAATGGAGGGATCTCGAGGGATCTCAAGGCTTGGGACAAAGTTCATAAAGCTGACCCACAAGAGTTGGGGCCAAAGACTTATTTACCTATGGAAGCCTACTACAAATGGGTTCGCATCCGTGCTCAGAAGTTAGGTATGCCATATGAAGCTGTCAGACCCGTCATTCTTGAGTGTCCTGACAAAGATGGTGTTCCTCCAACTGTCCTTCTTCCTCAGATACCTACTGATTATGAGACATTAAAGAGATCTTGGTCGCAACTGCGAGAAGAACGGGATTCTTACCGGGAAAAGTTCAACGAGCAGGAATTAAAGACCCAGAAGCTGACAAAGAAGTTGGAGAATGAGCGAGTCTTGAATGCTTACATCCGTACTGAGAAGAGGAGACCATGGGATCAATAAGGAGCTCTGGATGTTCTTTTAACAGTTTTATTTCCCTTTTCAGTATTTTCCTTTCATGTAACGGCTAAGGGCAACCTGTTGAACAATTTAAGTTTCAAAGTTGAATCTAATGAAGTGTGTTCCTTTTTGTTTACAAAGTTGATTCCCGATTGTCTTTGAAAACTTAAATCATACGCATTCCATTCATCATGTGCATAGCAGGTTTCCTTCTTTTCAGGTTGCTTACTGTTCTTCGCTGTTTATTTCAGCATCATGAATCCTGACTCATCATCAACTGAGATGTCCATCAAAGCTCTTCAGGCGCAGAATGCGCAATTTCAGGAATTAATCATGGGTTTGGCTCAGGGCCAAGAAGAGCTGAAGGCTCTACTCCTGAAGAAGGAAAAGAAGAAGAAGAGAAGGATTGTTCTTTTCAACTCGGGCCGAAGGTTTGGCAACACTCTGCAGAATGAAGAGGCTGGTTCTTCTGTAGGCAAGGGTACCCCCCAAGGGGAAAAAGGTCCTAGTCCGGTAGTCTCCAACAACGAGACTGATTTTGATGAGGAACAATATCCTCCGGCAGAAGACCGTTACAAGCAGTTGGAAGACAGGCTGCATACTATGGAGATCCAACAAGTGCCTGGGCTGGATTTTAGAGACTTGGGTTTGTCTACTGGTGTGATCATTCCTCATAAGTTCAAAGCACCATCCTTTACCAAATATAACGGGGCGTCCTGTCCCAAGTTACACCTCAGATCGTATGTGCGGAAGATTCAGCCGTACTCAGTGGACAAGAACTTGTGGATCCACTTCTTCCAGGAGAGTCTTTCAGGGACTCATCTCGAATGGTTCTATCAGCTGGATGGGACCAAGGTTCGTAACTGGGAGGAGTCGGCTACTGCTTTCTATAAGCAGTATCAATATAATGCCGACCTTTCCCCTACACGTACCCAACTCCAGGGTATGTCGTTAGGGTCAAGTGAAGGTTTTAAAGAGTACGCTCAGAAGTGGAGGGATCTGGCTGGCAGGGTGTAGCCTCCGTTGACTGACCGGGAGTTGGTGGACATGTTCTTGGGGACCCTATCTGGGCCATTTTTCAACCATCTTATCGGTAACTCATCTACAGGGTTTACTGATCTTATTCTGACTGGAGAGAGAATTGAGGCGGGGTTGAAGTCTGGTAAGATTCCGAAGGGTGCATCTACAAGTTCTGAGAAGAAACCCTTTAAAAAAGAGGCTAGTGTTGTATACGGGTCCAGAAGACAAGAGAAATCTGAGCGCCGCCAATCTGTCAGTGCGGTAATGATTGCCAAGCCTGCTGCCGCTCCTCGGCAAAACAATCCACCAAGGGCTGAAAGACCCCAGAGAGAGTTTACCCGCCTGAGTATGACTTTATCGCAAATCTTGCCGCAGTTGCTGTCCACCAACCTAGTGACTGTCAGGGAGGCCCCAAAGGTTGTGAATACGGCCTCCCCCAAATACAATCCAAATGCCCGATGTGCTTATCACTCCGATAGCCCGGGGCATTCCACTGATGATTGTTGGGCATTAAGGAATAAGGTGCAAGACCTTATTGACGCAAAAGAGATACAGTTCAAAGCGCCTGAGAGGCCGAATGTGGTGACTGCTCCCATGCCCCAGCATGGAGTAAATGTTGTTGATGAAGATGTATACGCTGTTTCTGTGGATGATCTAGCCACTCCCTTAATGACTGTTAAGAGGAACCTACTGCTGGCCGGTTTATTTCTGGGTTGCAGTGAGGGTTGCCTGTTCTGTGTTGTTTCCCCCTCTGGTTGTCCTTTGCTGAAGTTGGGCATCCAAAGCCTAATGGACAGTAAAGAGATTCTATTCAAAAAGTCTGCTGTTCAGTTGGTTCCAGTAGAAGAAGTTTCTTTGATTACAATCTTCAACAATCCAATCAAGGCTCTCCCAAGAAAGCCTGTTCAAATCATGACTGTCGCACCTGTTGTTATTACTGTTCCGGGGCCTCTCCCCTACGTATCTGATAAGGCTGTCCCTTGGCATTATGGGACAGGCGTATATGTGAATGGAATCAAGCAAGAGTTCAACACTGGCACCAGTATCAGCAATATTACTGGTCCAGCCAAGGTTACCCGCAGTGGCAGGCTCTTCTCGCCTGACATTGCACCGCCCACTATTCGAAGACCCCTTACAATAACACCTACAAGTATACTTGTTCCTGTTTCTGACCAAGTTGTTTCCCCTGCTGCCGAGTCATCTAATGCTCGGGGCAAAGGGATTGAAGATGAGCCTGCCCGGATGGAGGCACCAATACTTATAAATGCTGAGGCCTCCCAACAAGAGATGGAGGAGATTCTAAAGATAATCAGGAAGAGAGACTTTAATGTTGTGGAACAGCTGGGGCATACGCCCTCCAAAATCTCCATGCTCTCCTTACTATTGTGCTCAGAGGCCCATGCTAAGGCCTTGATTTCATTTCTCAAGACGGCCCACGTGCCACAGGAGACATCTGCAGTTCAATTCACCGATTGCGTAGCAAATCTGACAGCGGACAATGGCTTGGGTTTCTCAGATGCTGACCTTACTGCCAAGGGAAGGGACCACAATGATGCCCTGCATGTCTCTATTGAATGCAGGGGCACTACTCTGGCGCATGTGTTGGTGGACACTGGTTCTTCCCTAAATGTGCTACCCAAGAAAGCCTTAGACCGTTTGGATTGTGAAGGCCTGGAACTAAAACCTAGCAATATTATCGTCCGAGCCTTCGACGGTTCCAAGAGGATGGTTCATGGAGAGGTTGACATTCCTATTCGTGTGGGCTCTCAGGTGTTCGACTCTACTTTCTATGTGATGGATATCCGTCCATCATATTCTTGTCTACTGGGTCGACCTTGGATCCATAAAGCTGGGGCGGTGACCTCTACCTTACACCAGAAGCTAAAGTACCCTGTCAGAGGGAAGATTGTCACTGTGCAGGGAGATGAGAAGTATATGGTGAGCCATTTGAATTCCTTCAGGTACATTGAGATGGACGGGGAGTTTATTGAAACCCCCTTTCAGCATTTCGAAGAGATACTTCCAATTTCAGCAGCAGCAGAAACAGCGGTCAAAGAGGATGTTCCTTTGAAGATGGCTTCCCTAAAGGATGCCCGGGCTGTGGTTCAGAAAGGTGAATGTGCTAACTGGGGCAGGCTTCCCGATTTTACACAGAAAACTGACAAGTTTGGGCTGGGTTTTACTGCAGAGGGACAGAAAGCTATGCGGAAGGCAAAGACCAGAAGACCTCCTGTGCTCATTACAAACCCAGGAGTGAATGTTGTTGGGGAAGATATTGAAGTGGATGAAGCTGAGTTCAATAGCTGGATCTACCCAACAACTGATGGCGGATTGACCAATTGGATTGCCAAAGACCATACTCCTGTTACTTTTGTTACGCAGTAATAAACTTCTTTGTTTTGTTATTTGTAATAAACAATTAAAACTCTATGGCCCGGTGTCTTACCCGGGGCACCGTGGCTTCATTTGTGAGGGCATATAAATTGTCATTTCATATATCATGAATAAAGATCTTGGACGTTTTCTCGCATTTCAAATCTTATGCTCCTTTTCTTTCTTTCCTTCCTTTATATATTTCAAAACAACTGTATTTACACACACTCACTCATACAGGTTTCAATCCACTCTGGATCTCACTGGTAACGACTCTGCTACTGCCAGTTATGACTTCGAAAATCCGATCAACTTAGCCGAAGACGAAGGTGAAGATGATTGCGAAGTGCCTGGCGAGCTAGCAAGACTGTTACTTCAGGAAGAGAGGGCAATTCAACCACATGAAGAGCCAGTGGAAACAATAAACTTGGGTATTGAAGCAGACAGGAAATAGGTAAAGATTGGTGCCAACCTAGAGCTTAGCGTGAAGCAACGGTTGACTAAGATGCTACATGATTATATGGAGATCTTTGCCTGGTCCTACGAAGACATGCCCGGGTTGGATACCGATATTGTGGTCCATCACTTGCCTACTAAGGAAGACTGCCCTCCGGTTAAGCAAAAGGTCTGCCGTATGTGTCTAGAGATGTCTGAGAAGATCAAAGCCGAGGTCATGAAACAGTTTGACGCTGGGTTCCTTGCAGTGACTTCTTACCCTCAGTGGGTTGCTAATGTAGTGCCGGTACCAAAGAAGGACGGTAAGGTCAGAATGTGTGTCGATTACAGGGATCTGAACAGGGCCAGCCCCAAGGATGACTTCCCTCTACCTCACATTGATGTCCTGGTTGACAATACAGCTCAGCATAAGGTGTTCTCTTTCATGGATGGTTTCTCAGGTTACAATCAGATCAAGATGGCACCTGAAGACATGGAAAAAACTACCTTTGTTACTCAGTGGGGCACCTTCTGCTACAAGGTCATGCCTTTTGGACTGAAGAACGTTGGGGCAACCTACCAACGTGCCATGGTTGCTTTATTTCATGACATGATCCATCATGAGATAGAAGTGTATGTTGACGACATGATTGCAAGGTCCCAGACTGAGGAAGAACACCTAGATCATCTGCAGAAGTTGTTTGACCGGCTGAAACTGTACAAGCTGAGGTTGAACCCGAACAAGTGCACCTTCGGGGTAAGATCCGAGAAGTTGCTAGGCTTCGTTGTAAGTGATAAGGGTATTCAAGTGGACCCTGCTAAGGTCAAAGCTATTCAAGAGATGCCAGTTCCTAAGACAGAGAAAGAGGTCAGAGGCTTTTTAGGACGCCTGAATTACATCGCTCGGTTCATCTCACACCTAACTGCTACTTGTGAACCAATCTTCAAGCTGCTGAAGAAAGATCGGGTAGTACGTTGGAATGATGAATGTCAGGCTGCTTTTGACAGAATCAAGGAGTATCTCCAAGAACCACCCATCCTTATGGCACCGGTTGAAGGGAGACCTCTGATACTATATCTGACAGTACTTGACAACTCAATGGGGTGTGTGCTGGGGCAGCATGATGAGTCTGGCCGAAAAGAGCATGCCATTTATTACCTTAGCAAAAAGTTTACCGACTGTGAGACCCGATACTCACTGCTTGAGAAAACTTGCTGCGCTTTGGTATGGGTGCTAGCCGGCTGAGACAGTATATGCTGACTCACACTACCTTGTTGATCTCAAAGATGGATCCTATAAAGTACATATTTGAAAAGCCTGCTTTGTCCGGGAGAATAGCAAGATGGCAAATGATCTTGACGGAATACGACATTCAATACACGACTCAGAAAGCCATCAAGGGAAGTGTATTGGCAGACCACTTGGCACATCAGGCAGTAGACGACTATCAGTCGATGAACTTCGAGTTTCCAGACGAGAGCATCATGATAGTGACTGATTGTGAAGTACCTGGACCGGATGAAGGACCTGAGGAAGGATCCCGATGGTCTATGCACTTTGACGGAGCCTCCAATGCTTTGGGTAACGGTATCGGCGCTGTAATCATATCTCCACAAGGCACTCATACTCCACTCACTGCCCGGCTATGTTTCAACTGCACCAAAAACATGGCGGAGTATGAGGCATGCATCATGGGTCTTCAAGCTGCGATCGACTTAAGGATCAAGTTTCTGAGTGTCTTCGGAGATTCCGCTCTCGTGATCAATCAGATCAAAGGCGAGTGGGATAAGAAACATCCGAATCTTATTCCTTACATAGAATGTATGTTGACCTTGATCCCTCACTTCACGAAGATAACCTTTGAACACTTTCCAAGAGAAGAGAATCAGTTGGCGGACGCGTTAGCTACAATGTCTTCTATGTTCAAGGTCAAATGGGACAATGAGGCTCCCCGGATCATCATCTGGAAACTGGACGAACCGACATACTGTTGTGATCTCGAGACTGAGTTGGTAACTGAGAAGCCTTGGTACCATGAAGTGAAGAGATATCTGGAAGCTCAGGAATACCCTGAAGGTGCCTCTGTCAATGATAAAAAGTTTCTGAGAAGGTTCGTGGCGAAGTTCTTCCTTAGCAACGGCATCCTGTACAAGCGAAACCATAATTCGACCTTACTGCGTTGTGTGGATAAGACAGAAGCAGAAAGGATCATGGAAGAGTTACATGAAGGGACCTTCGGAACACATTCCAGTGGACATACTATGGCAAAGAAGATCCTTCGGGCAGGGTATTTCTGGTCCACCATGGAAGCAGACTGTTACCAACATTCCCGGACATGCCATAAGTGCTAGATTTATGCAGACAAGGTGCATGTTCCTCCAGTTCCCCTAAATGTTCTGACTGCGCCTTGGCCGTTTGCAATGTGGGGCATAGACATGATCGGTGAGATTAAACCTACGGCATCTAATGGACATCGCTTCATCCTGGTAGCGATTGATTATTTCACGAAGTGGGTTGAAGCAGCATCTTACGCTACGGTAACCAAGACTGTTGTGGCACGGTTCATTCGACACAACCTGGTCTGTCGATACAGCGTCCCAGAAAGAATTATTACATACAACGGTACCAATCTTAATAACAAGATGATCACTGAACTCTGCGAGCAGTTTAAGATACAGCACCACAACTCTTCTCCTTATAGACCGAAGATGAATGGGGTTGTGGAAGCAGCAAATAAGAACATTAAGAAAATTGTGCAGAAGATGACAGTGACTTATAAAGATTGGCACGAGATGTTACCGTTCGCTCTACATGGGTACCGTACCTCAGTCGGGACATCAACCGGGGCAACTCCTTTCTCCTTGGTTTATGGTATGGAGGCAGTCTTACCGATCGAAGTGCAAATACCCTCTCTCCGGATAATGAAGGATGCAAATCTGAACGAAGATGATTGGATCCAGACACGACTTGATCAGCTAAACTTAATTGACGAAAAGAGACTCGCGGCTATTTGTCATGGTCAGACGTATCAAAAACGGATGATCAGGGCATTTAACAAAAAGGTCAGACCACAAGAATATCAAGTTGGGGATCTGGTAATCAAGCAAATCATCCTTCCTCAGAGTGATCCAAGGGGCAAATGGACCCCTACGTACGAAGGGCCATTTGTGGTTAAACATGTGTTCTCAGGAGGAGCCATGATTCTAACCAACATGGATGGTGACGACCTTCCTCACCCCGCCAATGCAGACATAGTAAAAAGATACTACGCATGAAAAAAGACCCGCTAGGCTGACATGCCTAGGCAAAATTTAGGGCTTCCCGTCGAACCAAAAGGGTTCGGGCAAAATGAATGGATGAAATGAAAAAAATCTGTACACCCGGCAAGCCGAAAACCTGAAAAGGCGGCTTGGGCAAAAATGGGTATCCCGGTGGACTGAAAACCCGAAAGGGCGGTCCAGGAAAAAGTTAGGGATAAAGCGTAATACTATGTCTCATTGGATCACCTTGCATCCAGAATCCGGTAACAACATCAGGTTCAGACGACATCGATCAATCAGCTTCATCTTCAACCAAGGTCATCAAGTGATGAGGCACTCGGAGATATAAGGGCGATAGCAGAGTTGAAACCCAGTGGGATCATTCATTTCACACAGCTGTTTTATTTTCTCTTGTACAAATTTATATAAACTCTTTTGTTCGGCGGCGTTCTCTTACTAGGACGTCAGCCTCTTGTACATAAACGCCTATTTTACAGGCAAATTCAAAATCAATACAAATACACTTTTCAGTTAAAATTGCCAATTGTTTTTTCCTTTTCGTTTTGTTTTGCGAAGAACGTCCAAGGTTCAATTTGTGATATATGCATTGACAATAATTTGCTAACTCATGAATATTTGCATACGAAACAAAGGATTAATTACAGGTAACATTAGAAACAGGGGCAATAAAGAGTTGTCTAAGCAATCTAATTGTTCTGTCCTCCAAGGTACCAAGGTAGGTTCAGCTAAAGAACATAACCAGATATCTTAATTCCCCAGAGAGTTAGCCAGCAAGTCAGTACACTCTCCCCAAGCAAAGTTATCAACCTTAAAGAAGTTGGGTATACTCCCGCAGATCTCAACATTCCCCAGCAGTATGTATGCATTCTTAACAAGCATCCCCGGCAGTCTTGGTCTAAAGATTGTTCCCCGGCGGTATATCAAACATTCAACAGAATCAACTCCCTGATACATCCCAAAACTTCCCCAGGAGAGTCCAATCCATTTTCCCCAGGAAAGTAGGAATTCATCTCCCCAAGAAGTAAGCTTATCCCTAGTAGATTCTGGAAGCTTATCCCCGCAGAGCATGAACGCATCCCCCGACTTTATTCTAAGAGTTGTTTCCCTACCGGAATATAACTGGGTTATCCTCAGCCAAAAGCCACGGAAAGATCGTCCTCGACGAAGTCTTCTTATCCCCAGCAAAGTCCATTAACACTTCCAAAACAACAAGAGTATCCCCAGCAAGTTATTATCAACAACTCAACAAAGTACCTCTCTCCCCACATAGTATTGCTTCCCAGCAAGATCGTTAGAGTACTTTTTCTCCCCGCAGAATGTTGGATTCTCCAAGTTTATTCCCCAATGGAGTCATCTTCTCCTACTGGTATTCTTGCAACTATCATCCCCAGCGGAGGCCAAAGATATATTCCTCAAACATCAGCCCAGGAGTGACTTCCCGGCACCCGTCAAGGATTTACTTTCCTGGACGGCAAACATACATTCATAAACATCGCACTTTCATACATTATAGCATGCATATACGCATCATATCTTACAAATCTCATTTTTGTTGAGAACATCATTGCTTGATCCATATCATGCATTGCATATGACTGACCTTTACCTTTCAGGAAAGATTCAGTTAAGTTCTCAGCTATATTTCAAGACCTAGACCGGTTCAGTTAAGTCGACCCTAAGACTTTTTCTGTTTCTTATCCAGTCCAAGGCCTTCTCTGGTTCAGTCAGATCGACCCTAAGATCTCCCTGTTTCTTATCCAGTTGAAGATTTCAAGACCTAGACCGGTTCAGATAAGTCTACCCTAAGGCTTTTCTGTTTCTTATCCAGTCCAAGGCCTTCTCTGGTTCAGTCAGATTGACCCTAAGATCTCCCTGTTTCTTATCCAGTTGAAGACGTGCAAGACCTAGACCGGTTCAGTTAAATCGCTCCTAAGATTTTTCTGTTTTCTTATCCAGTCCAAGGCCTTCTCTGGTTCAGTCAGATCGACCCTAAGATCTCCCTGTTTCTTATCCAGTTGAAGATTTCAAGACCTAGACCGGTTCAGATAAGTCGACCCTAAGGCTTTTCTGTTTCTTATCCAGTCCAAGGCCTTCTCTGGTTCAGTCAGATCGACCCTAAGATCTCCCTGTTTCTTATCCAGTTGAAGACGTGCAAGACCTAGACCGGTTCAGTTAAATCGCTCCTAAGATTTTTCTGTTTTCTTATCCAGTCAAAGGCCTTCTCTAGTCCAGTTAAATCGACCCCTAACAGATTTTTCTGATAAAGACTCAGTAGAAGATATCCAAGATTCTCTCAATGATTACTGTTGAGGTTGAAGTCGTCCAAGATTCTCTCAATGATTACTGTTGAGGTTGAAGTCGCCCAAGATTCTCTCAATGATTACTGTTGAGGTTGAAGTCGCCCAAGATTCTCTCAATGATTACTGTTGAGGTTAAAGTCGCCCAAGATTCTCTCAATGATTACTGATGAGGTTGAAGTCGTCCAAGATTTTCTCAGCGTTACTGTTGAGGTTGAAGTCACCTATGGTTCTCTCCCCGTTACTGCGGAGGTAGTAATCGTCCCCAGGTTCTCTCAATGATACTGTCGAGGTAGTAATCGTCCAAGGTTCTCTCAGCGTTCCTGTTGAGGTAGTAACCATCCTTGGTTCATTCATCACCTTTTGAAGATCCAGACCCAGCTCCTGTAACCAGTCAGGACACATCTATACAAAGAGTTCAAAGATCAGCTCCCGTAATGGGTCAGGTAATCCTTTTTTCTTTTTCAGGTACGCAAGTGCTCGCTAAGGAATCTCTTACGCGATCGACGCCCAGATGGCATCTATAAGCCCATCCACTCATCCATTATCTCTCAGCATGGCATCTATAAGCCCATCATCCTATCCATCGATCTCCAAATGGCATCTATAAGCCCATTCCCCGCCATCACACTGCTACTATGTGAGCGCAAATTTCTGGGCACTCTAGTGTTCAATCATCTTCCACCTTCGGATTACGAAAGGCACGTCAGCCAATCTACATCCTCAGGTCTAAGAAAATTGAACAGGGGCAACTGTTGTACCCCAAAATTTGCCCTCCCATATTCTTCAAGATTTGCAAAGAGCAAGCTTCAAAATCTCCCCAAGGGTTGCACAGTTCAAGGGCCTCCTAACAGTCAAAAATTAGGGTTTTGGTGCTGACAAAGAAAATGAAGTTTCCAAGGGTCCAATCAAGTCCCACCTGCCTATAAACATGGTCAAGCATCCTCATACCAAGTTTAAAGACTCACAGCACAAAATTGCACAGTCAAAAACCCTAATTGCACTACAGTCAACTGTAGGGGCAAAATGGTCATTTGACAGTCAAAAGTTCAAATTTTTGGTCAACATCTCATTTTGAAGCTACAAACATCATTTGATCAATGCTTGATCATGATTCTCAAAGCTTGGCTCAAAAAGTCTCAAGATGCAAAAGTTTCCATATTTGGACAGTTGAAAAAGTCAACTGTAACTTGACCAGGGCATAACTTCCACATGGATTATCAGAAAAATTCCATCCAAAGCTCATTGTGAAGATAAAGACACTTCCTACAACTCCTCTTCACACTTCAAGTCCAATATATTCACTCACAAAAAGTTATCAATTTCAACATTATAGGTCATTTTCAAAAGTCAACAAAAAGGGACTTTAAGTCAAAGGCCATAACTTGAGATTGGTAAATCAAAATGACATGGGATCAAAGGCATTGGTTAGAGGACTCAAAAACCCTTCCAAAATGTCCAAGAACATGAGCAAAGCTTAAAAATTGAGCAAGTTATGCCTTGTGGAAGTTGGGAAATTTTTGGATATTTTGAAAAGTCAACATTGCTTCCAAAGTCTTAAAAATGCTAATGGGCCTCTTTTTCTTCCAAAATCCATCATCCAAGGCATGTGCACGACCATTTGGCCCAAAGGGAAGTTTTTTATCATTTTTATTTATTTATTTGGATTTTTAATTATTAATAATTCATTTAATTAAAATAAATATGTGAAAAATACCAAAGCAAGTCAATCAAATCTTTTTATGCATGGGATAACTTCAATATTTCGTGCATGATCAGATTTGGAAAAAATCTTGGTAATTGGACATGATTTGAAGCAAATTTGCATGAAAAGATTGGAAAATTATGGCATGGAAAATCAAATATTTTCTCATCAATTCAAGGATTCTTTGGACCAAATTTCCAACCCTAATCATTCACACATATATACTGATGAAAACCCTAGTGTCCATGACCACAAAGCTGCGCCAGAAAAGCATAGAAAAGTTTGAGTTTTTTGCCAAAAAATTGGAAACTGAAAACAATATTCTAGCACGATTCAGAGCAAGACACCAATTGCAAAAGCTTCCTCGTGTATTACTGAACCTAACTACATTGTCTTTCAACCCTTACACGCCCATAATTGGTATACAAAACTCAAACTGTTTCCAATTTTATGCATATTCGTATTGCAATATTTAAGCATGTTCATTGCATTTTTTTTATGGATTCACACTAATTAATTGATTCTGAAGCTAACCACATAGTTTGGTTGAGTTTTTATACACCATACAAGAAGTTGCCATTGTTGTCTTTTAGGGTTTAAAAAGCTTTGAATTGGGGTTTCCCAGTTAAGGAAAAATTAGAACGTGAGACCCAGACCATTCAACTCAGCATGTTTGGACGATTTGGACACATCCCTCGCGCTCAATTTATGAGCTACCATGTGCTATTCGCTATTTTGGCATATATCTTGTAGTGGGGGTTCAAAACCCCCGCAATCCAATTGTTTTTTTATTTCAGGAAAATGCAACAAGGAAGAAGAAGGCTAGGTGGCGAATGGTGGTTGGACCATTTGAATTCCACGCGCGTTTTTCTATTTTTTAGGCCATTAATCCAGTTTTCTTTTATTTATTTTGTTTGTCATTACATATTCAGAAAGCGCAGTTGGAGCAGTTGGCAAGGCATGTGTATGGTAATCCCTGGGACCTGGGTTCGAATCCCAGGTCCCCCTTTCTATTCCATAATATTTTTCATAATGTCATCCTATGCAGTTTCAATACAAGAGTTCCACCATAATCTCCACATCCAGGCCGTCCACGTGCTTGCTGAGACCAATCAAAGGGCCATAGTTGGAAGAACATAATGGACATGAGTCCACGTGTGCACATGCTAGCCAAAAAGTCAAACAAGGCCATAGACAAGTGGGCTGGAATTGCTACAATAAACCCTCCAATTTGGGGACAGACCCCCCATGGTTTGCCTTCCTAATTCTTTTCTCATATTTTTCTATCTTTGTTTTAATTAGTTTTTTAATTTAATTCTTTAATTTAAATTATTTTCATAAAATATAAAATAATACAAAAATCAGAAAAGTCATAAAAATCAAAATATATTTATTTAATTAATATTTTCTTAAGTAAATATCATTAATTAATTTAGCTTTTTAAATTAGGTTTAATTTTAGTATCTTTTTCTTAATAAGTAAAAAATTTGTAGAATTAGGGTTTGTATCAATTTTTATCCTTTTTCTTTTCTTTTCACTAATAATTAATTATTTATTTTTATAAATCAAATCGCATTAATTAATTAGATTTAACTTTAGGTAATTTTCATATTTTCTTAATAAATAAAAAAAAACTAGAATTAGGTTTTAATTTCATTAAATTCTCATAAAAAACCAAAAACCCTCAAAAATAATTCCTTTTTATTTTATTTTAATTAATTTGTAAATAATAATTTAATTTCATTAAAAAGGGTCCAACGCCCTCACTTCCAATTTTAATTCCAATCCGCGCATTTTATTTTATTTCTTATAATATAATTTAACTCTCCCAAAGCCTTGCAAACTCAGACATTTTATTTCTCGCACTTTATTTATGTTCTGTCAAATCGGGTCCTGGATTTTAATTTTGGCGATGTGGACCCGCGCCTTTGTAATAGTTTAGGAATTTTATCTTTCCGCACTTTTTAAACTGTTAATAATGGCATGCAAGAATGAATGATAAAATAAAAACAAACGCATAGATCACTTTGACATGAACAAGATAAATGCAAATGAATCTGACGCACAAATCACACACCACCCCTAGGGTACGCCTCACTGTTGCCTTGCCTCGAAAGGTGATCGTCGAGTAGAGGATGTCTTGGTAAGTCCTCATGATCCGGGAACCTGGCATGAGGGTAGCTTCTAAGGTGTCTTCCCATTGCTCTGGTGATCATCATGTCCCGAACCTTCGAATTGACCCGAACACCTCCAACGGTGGTGTTACCTACCTCTCAATGGTGGGATGGCACTACTCTAAAGGACATTTACACAGACTAATTCCTTAGGGTAGGTAGACGACTCTAGATACTTGCTCTAATTTCAAAACAAATCAAAAAATACTTTTCACACCAACACATTTTCAAAAAGCTTTCGAAAGAAATTTTTCAAACACTCTTGAGGACCGATACAAGAGTCGAACTGGAATTTTCAAAGAAACTTTTTAAAACCCACAGTTGAAAAGCAAACAAACCATTTTTTAAAACACAAGTGAGCAAGTATCTAAGAGCCCATGGATAACCATGGATATAAAGGGTGCTAACACCTTCCCTTTCTATAACCTACCTCCCGAACCGAGAACTAATCTCAATAAGGAATTTTTCTGTGCTTTTGTCCTTTCCATTTGGAGAAAATAAAAGACGGCGGCGACTCTTGCTTCCGCGACATTTCGCGAACCAGCGTTAAACAGTCAGTTCCAGATCCACCGATCACAAATTTGATTGATTAGAAGAGGCTTACGGCTGTCTGTCATAGCCAGATGTACCAAAAACGTATGATTAAAGCTTTCAACAAGAAGGTCAGACGTCAGGTGTATCAGGTTGGTGACTTGGTAATCAAGCATATCATACTGCCACAAGGTGATCCCAGGGGAAAATGGAATCCCACATACGAAGGACCATTTGTGATTAAAAACATATTTTTTGGTGGGGCAATGATCTTAACCACCATGGACGGCGACGACCTTCTGCATCCTATAAACACAGACGTAGGTAAAAGATACTATGCATGAAAAGACCCACTAGGTTGACTGGCCTAGGCAAAAATTAGGGATAAAATTATTTAAAAAAATTTGTACACCGGGAAAGCTGAAAACCTGAAAAGGCGTCTTAGGCAAAAAAGGGTATCCCGGTGGACTGAAAACCCGAAAGGGCGGTCCAGGCTTAAGTTAGGGATTTAAATTGTATGACTATGTCCCGTTGGATCACCTTATAGCCTATCTTTAGTATCAATTGTCAAACTCAAACGGTTCTAATCAATCCAATCAGCTTCGGACAAAGTAGCAATGGATGAGATGCTCAGAGACATGAAGGCTATAGCAGAATGGGAACCCCGTGGGATTATTTCACATAGCTGTCTTTTCTTTGTATCAATTTTCATTTTTACAACGACATTCTCTTACTAGGATGTTCGTCTCTTTGTACAAAAATACTTATTCAAGTTAATGCAAAGATATTCTTTTAAAAGTGCAAAATTATCTGTTTTTCTTTTACTTTCTTGTTTTGTTTGCAAAAAACGTCCAGTGATTATTTTTGAACATATGCATTTGAACGTAATTACTGTTCACAAATGAACGCATGAAAAATGAAAAATGAAAAATGAACAGAAAGACACTTACTAAATGGATTTAAGAAACAAGATAATATTTATGGGCCATTCCATAAAATCCCCGCAGGTACTTTCTCTATTGGAGAAGAAGCAAGGACATCCTGCTACAGGATCACTGTCGTATCTCCAGTATGCAGCCTACTGGTACCTGTTGCTTTCATATCCCTGACATAGAAAAACTTCCAATTATTGCTCCAAAGGTTCCCCAGTGAAAGCCGCCCAGCTTCTTAGGAATTTCCCATCAGGATTTCACCAAGTCTACAACCAATGCACGACGTTTCCCTTCCCCAACAGAGTTTACTTCTCTAACGACAAAAACACATCTAAATACTTAAATTTTAATAAAATATGAAGGCTTACACCCTGCATCCCCAGTAGCAGTCAGGGATTTATTTTCCCCAATCTAAACAACACTGCAGCAGAACAACTAATATGTGCATACATTGCATTCATACATCATAAACATCGACAACACATATGCATATATCGCAATCTCATTTATTTTGAGAAACATCATTACACCATGCATATTCATACATCATGGCATCACATACAACTAACTCTTTACCTTTTCAGGAAAGATCAATCAATAAAAATTATCATCAAATTTTCAACAAGACGAGGCAATTATCTGTGAACAAATCAATGGTAGATCAATTCCTGAAACAGGACAGGGTGACTATCTAGATGAAACATACTCCCTTCAGACTTCTGCTGATTCAGTTTAAATCTCTCAACAGTTTATCCTGATTCTTTCTCGTAGACATCTTCTCTAGTTCAGACAAATCGCTCCGAGATTTATTCTGATTCTTTCCAGTTAAAGAGTATTCAAGACTTCTGTTGGTTCAGTTTAAATCGCTCAATGGTTTATCCTAATTCTTTCCCGTAGACATCTTCTCTGGTTTAGATAAATTGCTCCAAGATTTATTCTGATTCTTTCCAGTTAAAGAATATTTAAGACCTCTGTTGGTTCAGTTTAAATCCCTCAATAGTTTATCCTGATTCTTTCCCGTAGACATTTTATCTGGTTCAGATAAATCTCTCCAAGATTTATTCTGATTCTTTCTAGTTAAAGAATATTCAAGACCTCTACTGGTTCAGTTTAAATCTCTCAATGGTTTATCCTGATGCTTTCCTAGTAAACACTTTCCCTGGTTCAGTTTAAATCGAACAAAAGATTATTCTGATTCTTTTCCAGTTGAGGTCAAATTTAGACTTAGTCTAATTTCTGAAAACAATCACCTTTGGATGACATCTATAAGCCCATCTCCGCGAACTCTCCATAATTTCTCCAAATCGCATCTTTAAGCCCATTCCTTACACCTCAACCGCAATATCATCAAGTGGAAATTTCTGGGCACTCTAGTGTTCAATCATCTTCTACCTTCAAGTCATGAATGGCAGATTCTCCAATCTAACTCTTCAGGTTTAAGAAGATTGAACAGAGGCAGCAGTTGTACCCAAAAATTTACCGTCTCATTCCTCAAGACATTTCTCACAAAGGGCTCCCAAAAATTCAAGCTTACACAAATATATTTGGATTTTTAAGCACCAAGATTAAAGAAGAAATTGCTAAAAAGGACAAAACATATGGAAATACTCTTTTGACACAATTAAATGAAAGCAATTTCTTTTCGATTTCACATCCTTCGATTGGAAACTTTGGCTTTAGTTGCATATTTCGTTTGAGCGCTGGACTCCTTTAGGGGCAAGTTCATTTCATGCTTCGATTGGGGCACTGGCCTCATTTGGGCAAGTTCATTTGATGCTTCGTTGGGCACTAGACTTCATTTAAACGTTTGTGCAAATCTTTCGTTTGGCCACATAGCATCTTTCCTGTGTGTTATCCAAGACTTACAAGGCAAAATTTCCTATCATGTTAACATGCACAAAGTCTCTCTTTTTCCCTCTTTCGATTACACATCTTTCCTCCTTCAGACCTCCTTAGTTTGGGGAAATGGCCTTCCCAGTATTACAAGCTTCAATTGATCCTTTCATCCCCTGCATGCATCATTCGTTTGGGGTGTGTAAATACTTCAGCACAAACTCTTAGTCATGACTTTCGTTTAGGAATGTGGATCCCTCTTTACAAACTTTCATTTGAACATATTTGCATAAGGTCACAAGGCAGGGACCTCCTACATACACCTTTCATTTTACCACATGGCCCCTTTGTAGACAAGTTTGAGTGGGAAGTATCCCCTTGGAAATGGCTTACTCCAACACAAAAATTCTACACTATGGTTTGTCTCATGCGAAGGAAGTACCATGGTGGCACATTCGAAGGACTTACCAGACATGTCTGAATGTCCCAATTGAATGACATGTTTTACTGACCCATCCAAGGAGCTTGTATTTGGACCATTCAAAGGAACCCAGGAAGGGCCTGGTCGAAAGACACTTATTTGGGCCCCTTCGAAGGATACCCACATGAGCCATTTGAATGACACTTCGATTTGAAAAAATAAATAGTTTTTGAAGATTCTGGTCGAAAGACAGAGCCAGGGGGTCAAGACAAAAGGTTTAGATGCCAAATTTACTTGTTGACCAAATCCCATGCGCTGCCATGATCAGACCTGATACACTGGCCATAAAACTCCAAAACTTCTGCACAGCAGTCCTGCAACACTTCCTATTTCCTTGCACCAAAATGGCATGCAAACACTGTCC
Organism: Vicia faba; assembly: GCA_948472305.1. Lineage (NCBI taxonomy): Eukaryota > Viridiplantae > Streptophyta > Magnoliopsida > Fabales > Fabaceae > Vicia > Vicia faba. The sequence continues at coordinate 296,280,796 of OX451735.1, forward strand.
CTCGAAAGCTACAAATACAGCTTACCCTTTTTGTTTAAATCTTTTGTTTTCCCTCCCAAAACTTAGTCTTGTCCATCTATAAATAAGAGACATCACCACACATTTTAGGGGCGCCAGAAGGATTGCAAGAAAACACTTGTGAAAATTCTCAAAAATTCTCAAACACTTCTCAACATTCTTTTTCCATACACTTCTGTACACTAAGTAAGAACCTTCGATTAAACCTCTAAGTAACCATCAAACTATCCTTCGACCCACCTCCCTAACTACCATACAGTAGGCCTATGAGTTATTCCATTACTTGTTACAAAATAAATTTTGACCCACTCACACAACCTCTTTCGATTCAGTGACATCTTTCATAAAGTGGTAACTGGATTAGCTTCAGGAAGGTCCCAACGAACTCCCATTCTCCACAAAGGAAGGCACTTGCAATTCCCTTCGATTTAAGAACTTCAAGAGGTAAGTTCCATTCAAGCTTGAACCTATTCTATTTTAATATCATGTGCACATGCCAATAAAGAAAAAAGTTGATATTTCATATAGGGAGCTAGACCATGTTTTAGCTTTCGATTCTGATTGCCTATATGATGAAAACTCAACTCTGATTAGTTAGGCTTTTGAATTTGAGACCCAATGGTTTTGTGGTAACCTCTGGACTGTAGTTACATTTGAATGTTGCATTTTAAGAATTTAAGACAGGATTATTATATCCTTCGATTGGCTAACTACACAAGTCTTTAGAATAACAATTTGAGGGCCCAACACGCTTACCGTCAAAGGAGTCAGCAAGGAGCCTGTGGCAAAGCATGAACCTTGCTGCTTATAGGCCTCAAATGAAAGCATGAACCTTGCTGCTTCCAGGCCTCAAACGAAGGAATAAACCTTGTTGCTTACAGGCCTCAAATGAAGGACATAACCATGATGACTTCCAGGCTCAAACGAAAGGCACACCTACACTGATTCCATCCCCCAGTCGAAGGAGGCAGAAAGGAAAATCGAAGGGCATGACTCCACTGACTCCAGACCCCAAATCGAAGGAAGCAAGAAAATGCAGAATCGAAGGGTGTTTCTTCCTAAATCGAAAGACCCATTTTTCTTGCTTTTATTTTATTTTTTCCTTTATATTTTCATTCAATTCAATATGGTTGTAATAATGTAGGATTTTATCTTTCTTCATTTTATTATTTTTGTATGATTGTTAGTAAAATAAGGTATGTATGGTGAGATAAAAACAACAAGTAGACAACCCCTAATCAAAGATTAATGCATACAATCAAACACACTACTCCCGCACATGCACCCCTAGGGTAATTCCACTTGTTGCCTCAAAAATAGTCATGTCCCCCAAATATGGGCATTTTAGAAAAGACCCGTGATAAAATATCGTAGTCCCTCGATGACCCTCAATGTTGCTTTCGTTAAATGATCTAGTCCCTAAGCGACATTGCTAAAATGTCCCATAGTTTGCCTTCTATGACTATACAAATGTATCGTGCCCGTCCATTCACATCCAAGGATGGGGCTTTTTATCAAATTAATGGTAAGATAGAAACATCTAAAGGATGAGGAAAAGAACATTTAAGACCTTTTGAGTTGTTAGGTTGCTCCTAGTTGCTCGCTTGCTCACAAGAAAAACATTTCATACACCCACAATTTCACTTTGAAACATTTTTCAAAATACGAAACACTTTTTTACGCATTCTTATAGAGACGAGAACCATTACAAAGACATTCCTTTTCAAAATACTTTCACACCATAAGCAACTAAGAGCCCGTAGATAACTACAGATGAATAAGGTGCTAATACCTTCCCTTTTCATAACCTACCCCCCCCCCCCCCCCCAAACTCAAGAAAACAATCTCAAAGGTCTTTCCTTTTCTTTTCAACCTTTCCTTATTGGATAAAAGAAAATTCGATGGCGACTATTGCTATCCGCTACAATTGCGATCAAACGCAAATCACCCAAGTTAGTTCTCCCACCGTATTATAGTACCCACTCATGTTATTCTAATCTAATGGATGTCTTCAATGTCTATGCCTAAGGTCTAAAGTAAAAAATAAAAAGGGAATGCATGCAAAAGAAAAGAGAATCAAAGCAGCTGTAGTTTGGCTTGTTTGCTTTGACGGGTTTGTGTTTTTATTTGAACAATGTTAGATTTAACTATTCCACCTCAGCTCGACCTTTGGAGACTTACGATCTGTGGAAAGTGTGATACCGTGAGAGAACTGACTTGGGTGTTTTGTGTTTGATCGCAAATGTTGCGGTTAGCAAGAGTCGCCACTGACTTTTCTTTTATCCAAAAGGAAAGGTGAAAAAGCACAGGAAAGACCTTTGAGATTATTTCTTGAGTTCGGGTGGTAGATTATGAAAAGGGAAGGTATTAACACCCTTTTCATCCATGGTTTTCCATGGGCTCTTAGTTACTTGCTAGATCACTTGCTTTTATTTGAAATTATGCTTTGTGTGGTTTTTGAAAGTATTTTCTAAAGAGGCCATTCTTTAGGCAATCTTTGTAATTATTCTCGTTCGTAAGAATGTATACAAAGATGTTGATCTTTTGAAAATGTTTTCAAGTTTGTAAGATGTTTTGAAAGTGTAGGTGTTTGTTTTGTAAAATAGAAAGTATGTTTTGTTTTGGAATGGAGCAAGTAATTAAGAGCATTTTACCTACTCAAAAGTCTTTCATGTTCATTTCCTCTTTCCTTTGACATTGTTATCTTACCATTGATTTGATAAGTAACCCTATCTTTGAATGTAAATGGGACGGGTGTGGGTCATCGTATAACCATGATTAGCAATGTTGCAAGGTATCTTAGCATTTTTATTTAGGGACTAAGATCATATGAAAGGCAACATAGATAGTGTCATCGAGGGACTATGATCTTATATTTTGCTTGTTTTGGCTAAGATACCTCACATGCGTAATATGGTCATTTTGTAAGGCAAACAAGTGGATTTTACCCTAAGGGTGTTTGTGTGCAAGTGTATTGTTTTTCATGCTTGATTTGTCATTGATTAGGGTTTTCTAATTGATTAGTTTTAGTCTTTCCATACAAACCCTAATTACTAGCATTTATATATAAAGCGATAAATTGCGGAATTTAAAATTACTACGCTATTACAATACTTGTGGGAGGGGGTGTACAAATTACAAATGGGGATTGCAAAAAAATAAAGCCTAATTATCTATTACAACCATATTGAATTTGGATAAATAATATACAAAAATGAATAAATATACAAGAATGTAAATATAAAGAAAATTGATGTTTTGTTTGGATTTTTTTAGGAAAGGGTTTGGTTTTAAACTAATTAACTAAAAAACATAATTAATTAAAATAGTAAAAAGTAAATCTAAATTTACTAGGAAAAGAATTTAAATAAAACCCTAATCCATTAATTGATTAAATAAGAAATTAAGTTTATAAGTAGAATATTTTTGGAATTTTTGTCTTAAAAATAATTTATAGTATTATAAAATATTTTTGGTCTTTTTATGTTTTAAAATAAAATATTTAAATTGTGTAAAAGAAAATGACTAAAACCCTAATTTCTAATTAAATTTACAAATCAAATAGCAAAATAAATAAAGCATGATTAAACAAAAATAAAAAAAATTGTGTAAAAAATAAATAAATAAACCATATCAAAATATAAATTTAATGTTTTTATATTTTTTTCTAATTTTTTAGTATTAGATAAAATATTTAAGAAAACAAATAAATAAAAATGAGAAAAAGAAAATAAAATGGACCAGGGTGTGAATACCTAGCAAGGGAGGTCAGAAGTGAAAAAAACCTAAGGCCCAATAGGATGAGGCCCAGCGCTGCCAAAAAAAGAGTCAGAATATGAAAAATATGAGAAAAATTCAAAAGGGTACCACTAGGGCTCGAACCCAGGTCCCTATAGTCACAGGCGCGTGCTTCTACCACTGGGGTGGCTATACATCCGTTTATTAATATCAAACCATAAATACATATGGTAAACACGTTCCTGAGGCCAACTTCATCTTCAACCTCACACCCAACCTGAACCTCTGTATCTTATTCAATTCTCAACAAAAATGAAAAATGTAAACAGGAAACTTGTAGCAAATTTCCTCACGATTTCAGAAATGCAAAGCAATAAAATTATAGATCAAAGACAAGCACGAATTTTAATGGCCCTAAACTGAACCCTAAAATTTCAGAAACTTCAATCTTAAAATTCTCTAAGCTCAACCAAAATAAATGAAAAGTATGGACATGGCTAGCTTTAGGGCAATGATATCTACATTTTTCATTCACAAATAAACCATTAATGATGCTTGTATGAAGAGTTCAAAACTCAGAAAACCTACCTTGTAAGAGGGTATCGTGTTTTGAGTTTGAGTAGCTTTTAGTGATTTCCATTGATTGGATTAGCTTCCTCAAGTTCCCAGGAAGCTAATGTGATGCTTAGCTTGAGATGAAAGTGTCTGAGGAGTTTTGGAGAAGTCAAGGTGCAAGGTGCTGTTTTTGAAAATGGTGGATGATGATGGAGGTGTTACAGTGGTGTTACAGGTGTTGGAATTGTTTTTATGTTATTTAGAAGCTTTTGAAAGTAAAAGGCCAAGAAACGCACGAGCAAATTTGGAGATTGGATTCAAAACTTATAAATGGCAAGTTTTGAGGTGTTTTTGGTGATTATGTGTTCTTGGTGTTTTTAGGGCTCAAGCATGCGTGTGATTTGTGGAAAATGACTTGTGTATGTATAAGCAAAATGTCTTGAGTTCTTTGGATAGTCAAAAGTACAAGTTACAAGTTAATTTCTATGTTACTTGATTTTCAAGAAAAGTGGGAAAAAAAGTTTCAAGAGGAAGTACAAGCATGGGCTGAGTGATTGTAAGTGTCTAGACAAGCTTCTCTTGAGTTATTGGACTTGTATGATCAGAAGAAAGCAATTGAAAGGCTCAAGAACAAGTTTTGTGCAAAAAGCTACTTTATAAAAATGGCATTGTGCACTTTCTTCCCACAATGGATATACAACATGGCCTTGCATTTAATGCTTGAATTGAGACCTCTAACAGTTGTGCAAGCAATTAATTATGGAGTGCCTAACAAGTTTGAGGACTACAAAGTAGAGGTTATGCAGCATAAGTTTGAATTTTGAATCTTGTTCATCACAAAATGACTTGTAATTCAAGTGTGAAAACCCTAACTTCATCTCTTCGATTCTCCCTACTCAAAAATGATCTCAAGGAGTTCTTTGAAATTTTGGAAAGCTTTTAATGTTCTCTACAACCCATCTTTTAATCACTTTTGAAAATTCCCCTTGGAACTATATGAAAAAGTGCCATGAAGTTAGGTCAAAATCCTGACCAAATTAGGGCAAAATTTCACTAAGTGTTTTGTTTCATGACCATGTGTTCTTAAAATTATAACTTGAGATCCAAGCACTTTTGGAAGGAGTTGTGTAAATAAATTTTGTATATTTCTTGGAGATCTACAAATTTCATGTTGAAATTTTCTTTTGAATCATCTTGCATCATGGTGAAAATTTTGCTCAAAGTTGTGAAAAAATAAGAAATTTCCAACACTTAGAAAAAATTTTAAGTTTAGAAATTTTAACTTTTCAAAATGAAATCTTGAATTTTTGATTTCTTGATGACTAAGTTTAATATTTTGACAAGCTTTGATGAATTGTGATCTTTGAAATTTGATTTTGACCAAAAAGTTAAAGTTTGACTTTTCATTATACAATTGACTTTTGATCAGTTGACTGAAAATTCATCTATCAATCCATTGGGCTTGAGCAATGTTTTGAGCCATGTCATTAGGTAAAAATGATGCAATTGGACTATTGAGATCATGCCTTAAACCAATTGATCATTTGATAGGTTAAAAATCAGAGATTTCCCTTTCCTAGTCAAAACCCTAATTTTGGTCATCAGTGCTTAAGGAGGTGTCTTGAGCTGATCAACCCTAGTGCAGTCTTGAGCCAAAGGAGATCTTGTGAGCAAATTCTTGATAAATGAGAGGGAAAATTTTGGGGTACAACAGCTGCCCCTGTTCAATCTTTTTAAGCCTGAAGAGTTAGATTAGCGAGTTTTGCCATTCGTGACTCGAAGGTGGAAGATGATTGGACATTAGAGTGCCGAGAAATTTGCACTCGGTGATGTGATGGTTGATGGTATAGGGAATGGGCTTAAATATGCCATTTGGAGGGATGATGGAATGTTGTTGGAGATGGGCTTGTAGATGCCATCTATAAATGACTGTTGAACCGTATATGTAAGCTGAAATTGAATGAATATCAGAATGGGGTCCGTGTCTGGAGCGTATCTGAATTGTATCTAAAAGTTGAATCTGAATGAGTATGAGGATGACATCTGTGTCTGGAGCGTATCTGAACTATATCTGAGATTTGAATCTGAATGAGTATCAGGATGGCATCCCGTGTCTAGAGCGTATCTGAACTGTATCTGAAAGTTGAATCTGAATGAGTATCAGGAGCATCCGTGTCTGGAGTGTATCTGAACTGTATCTGAGAGTTAAATCTGAATGAGTATCAGGATGGCATCCATGTATGGAGCGTAACTGAATTGTATCTGAAGATTGAATCTAAATGAGTATCAGGATGGCATCCGTGTCTGGAGCGTATCTGAATTGTATCTGAAGACTTTGAGCATTGTTAATGGTAGTTTTTGATTAACCTTATCCTAAAAAGGGTAAAATGTTAACTAATATGAACTGTCATGTTGTATGAAATGCATGGTATAATGATATTGTGATACATGCGTTTGTATTATCGATGTTTATGATATATAGATGCGATGTATGCATATGTTAGCTAATCTGCTGGAGTGCTTGTTGGATAAATCCCCGACTGCTGCTGAGGGTATGGAGTGCAAGTCTTCATGTTTCAAGTGTTAATGAATTTCAACTCAGAGAAATAAACTTTGTTGTAAGGGAAATGTCGTGTACTACTTGTAAAATCCTGTTGTGGAATCCTAAGAAATTTGGTGACTTCTAACGGGGAGTGATAACTGGAAGTTTTGTTCCGCTGGAGATTAAACTTCAGACTGCAGGGGATTTTATGGAAATAGCTTAGAGAGATTTCCCTATCTCTTAAAGCCATTAGTGATTGTCTTTCTATTTTGTTCATTTTTAAACGGTAGTTACGTTCAACTGCATATGTTCAAAAATAAATCATTAGACGTTTTCGTAAACAAAACACAAGAGTAAAGAAAAAGAGATAGTTTTGCACTTTCAAAGGGACATCTTTGTATTAACTTTGAGTAAGTATTTTTGTACAATGAGACAAACATTCTAGTAAGAGAATTTTGTCGTATAAAAAATTAAAATTTGATACAAATAAAAGATAGCTATGTGAAATAATCACATGGGGTTCCCATTCTGCTATAACCTTCATGTCTCTAAGCATCTTATCTATTTGTTGCCTTGTCTGAAGCTGATTGAATTGATCAGAATCGTCGAGTTTGCAGGTTGTCCGTAAGGTGATCCAATGAGGACATAGTCATACGCTTTTATTCCCTAACTTTTTCCTGGACCGCCCTTTCGGGTTTTCAGTCCACTGCGATACCCTTTTTTGCCCAAGCTGCCCTTTCGGGTTTTCAGCTTGTCGGATGTACAGATTTTTTGTTTTATCTCTAATTTTTGTCCGAACCTTTTTGGTTTGCCGGGATGCCCTTGTTTTGGCTAGATGTGTCAACCTAGAGGGTCTCTTATGCGTAGTATCTTTTGACTATGTTTGCGTTCACAGGGTGCGGCAGGTCGTTGCCATCCATGGTGGTCAAGATCATTGCTCCACCAGAGAATATGTTTTTGATCACAAATGGTCCTTTGTATGTAGGAGTCCATTTGCCCCTGGGATCACCCTGCGGTAGTATGATACGTTTGATCACCAGATCCCCGACTTGATACACTTGGCGTCTGACCTTTTTGTTGAAAGCTTTGATCATCCGTTTTTGATACATTTGACCATGACAGACAACAGTAAGCCTTTTCTCATCAATCAAGTTCAGTTGATCAAGTCGAGTCTGGATCCAATCTTCTTCGTTCAAACCCGCATCCTTCATGATTCTCAGAGAGGGGATCTGGACCTCAATAGGCAAGAAAGCTTCCATGCCATATACCAAAGAGAAAGGTGTTGCCCCAGTTGATATGCGTGATGTGGTACGATAACCATGGAGAGCGAATAGTAGTATCTCATGCCAGTCTTTGTATGTGACTGTCATTTTCTGTATGATCTTTTTGATGTTCTTATTTGCGGCTTCGACAACACCATTCATCTTTGGGCGTTAAGGGCAAGAATTGTGATGCTGGATATTGAATTTCTCGCACAGGGAGGTGATCATAGTATTGTTTAGATTCGTACCATTGTCTGTGATGATCCTCTCTGGTATACCATACCGAGAGATGAGATTTTTTTTAATGAAATGGGCTACAACATTCTTGGTGATTGAAGCGAAACAGGCTGCCTCAACCTACTTTGTAAAATAGTCAATGGCCACTAAGATGAAGTGGTGTCCATTAGAGGTTGTTGGTTTGATTTCCCCAATCATATTTGTACCCCACATAGCGAAGGGCCAAGGAGCCGTCAAGACATTCAAAGGAACCAGAGGTACGTGCACCTTGTCAGTATAAATCTGACACTTGTGGCAGGTTCGAGAGTGTTGATAGCAATATGCTTCCATGGTAGACCAGTAATAACTTGCCCGTAGGGTTTTCTTTGCCATCGTATGCCCACTAGAATGGGTGCCAAAAGGGCCCTCGTGTAGATCAGCCATGATCTTTTCTACTTCAACCTTGTCTATGCAACAGAGCAAAACAGATTCATGGTTGCGTTTATAGAGGACGCCATTAATAAGGAAGAACTTAGCAGAGAATCTCCTTAAGAACTTCTTATCATTGACTGAAGCTCCTTCCGGATATTCTTGAGCCTCGAGATACCTCTTGACTTCGTGAAACCAAGGCTGGTCCACTACTTCTTCAGTATTAAACTCGTGACATTGATTTGCTTCATCCATTCATTCAATGGTGATCTAGGGGGCCTCGTTATCCCATTTAAGTTTAAACATGGATGACATTGTGGCTAGTGCGTCTGCTAGCGGATTTTCTTCTCGCGGGAAATGTTCGAAGGTAATCTTCTCGAAATGTGGGATCAATGTCAACACATGTTCTTTGTAGGGGATAAGGTTATGGTATTTGGTGTCCCATTCCCCTTTGATCTGGCTGATGACCAAAGTTGAGTCTCCGAATACATTTAAGGATTTGATCCCCAAATCTATGGCAGCTTTGAGACCAAAGATGCACGCTTCGTACTCTGCCGTGTTGTTTGTACAGTTAAAGCAAAGTCTTGCAGTAAATGGAGTATGACATCCTTCAGGGGATATAATTAAAGCACCAATACCATTCCCGAGTGCATTGGATTCCCCATCAAAAACCAGGGTTCATCGGGATCCTTGTTCAGGTCCGTCATATGGTTTGAATTCTTCACAGCTGTTTACCATCATGATGTCTTCATCTGGGAATTCGAACTTCATGGACTGGTAGTCATCCACAACTTGATGAGCAAGGTGATCAGCTAGCACACTTCCCTTTATTGCTTTTTGGGTAGTATATTGTATGTCATATTCTGTCAGGATCATCTGCCATCTTGCTATTCTCCCAGAGAGGGCAGGTTTCTCGAAGATGTATTTTATGGGATCCATTTTAGATATCAATAAGGTAGTATGGGTCAGCATATATTGTCTTAGCCGGTGAGCAGCCCATGCCAGAGCGCAACAAGTTTTCTCGAGCATTGAATATCTTGTTTCACAATCGGTAAACTTTTTGCTCAGGTAATAAATATCATGCTCTTTTCAGCCAGACTCGTCATGCTGCCCCAACACACACCCCATTGAATTTTCCAAAACAATTAGATACATGATCAAGGGTCTTCCCTCGACTGGTGGCATCAAAACCGGAGTCTCTTGCAGGTACTCTTTGATCTTGTCGAATGCATTTTGGCACTCATCATTCCATTTGACTACTTGATCTTTCTTTAGTAATTTGAAGATTGGTTCACAAGTAGCTGTCAGGTGAGAAATGAATCTGGCAATGTAGTTTAACCGTCCCAAGAATCCTCTTACTTCCTTCTCAGTACGAGGATCCAAGATCTCTTGTATCTCTTTTACCTTGGCGGGATCCACTTCAATACCTTTATTGCTGACAATAAAGCCTATGATTTTACCGGACCTCACCCCAAATGTCCATTTATTCGGGTTGGAACTCAGCTTGTATTTCTTTAGTCTCTCAAAGAGTTTCTGTAAATGGTTAAGATGCTCTTCTTCTGTTTGAGATCTGGCTATCATGTCGTCCATTTAGACCTCTATTTTGTGATGTATCATGTCATGAAATAGGGCTACAATGGCACACTGATAGGTTTCCCCAGCATTCTTCAGCCCGAATGGCATAGCCTTGTAACAGAATATGCCCGACTGTGTGACAAAGGTTGTTTTCTCTATGTCCTCAGGCGCCATTTTGATTTGGTTGTAGCTTGAGAAATCATCCATGAAGGAAAACACTTTATGTTGCACCGTATTGTCAACTAGAATATCAATGTGGGGAAGTGGGAAATCATCCTTAGGGCTTGCCCTATTAAAATCTCTGTAGTCCAAGCACATTCGTACTTTTCCGTCCTTTTTAGGCACGGGAACAACATTGGCGACCCATTGTGGATATGAAGTAACAACCAAGAAGCCGGCGTTGAATTGTTTCATGACTTCCGCTTTGATCTTCTCTGACATGTCTGGTCACATGCGACAGACCTTTTGTCTTACCGGTGGGCAGTCTTCTTTTGTTGGTAGACGATGTACCACGATGTCTGCATCAAGTCCTGGCATGTCTTCGTACGACCAGACAAAGACGTCAACATAATCATGTAACAACTGAATCAGACGCTCTTTGATACTGGGTTCTAGATTGGCACCCACCTTGACTTCTCTCTTGTCTTCTTCGGTACCTAGGTTAATTATGTCCACTGGTTCCTCGTGGGGCTGTATGGTCCTCTCTTCTTGTTGTAGTAATCTGGCGAGTTCCCCTAGCACTTCACAATCTTCCTCACCTTCGTCTTTGGCTTGGTAGATTAGATTTTCAGAGTCACGAAAGGCCATAGCAGAATTGTTACCCATGGGATCCCGAATGGATGTAGATCTGCAATTTGAATATGAGTATATGTAAGAGTATAGCTATCTTTGAAAGAAATGAAAATGTAAAAAAAAAAAGAAAAACAATTAGCACAAAGTTTGTATGCAAAAACGTCCATGATTCATTTATGTCATATGGAAATGAGATGATAACCCTTAAGAACGAACCATTGTGCCTCGGGTAAGACACAAGGTTTTAAGAGTCTGAATTGTTTAATATTACTTATCCGACAAAATTTAAAGAAAAATTACTGTTGGATAAAAGTGATTGGGACAAAATCTCTAGCTTCCCAATTGCTGAGCACTCCACTAACAGTTGGGAAAATCCATTCCTCCAGGTCGCAGTTGTCCTTATCATCCTCCACTGTGTTGGCTTCGTGGTTGTTGATCTTCAAAGGGGGGCCCCCAACGCGAGCACGGCGTACAGCTTTCTGGGCTCCTGAAGTGAAACCCAAACCAAATTTGTCAGATTTGTATGGGATATCTGGGAGTTGACCCCAAATAGTGCACCCACCTTCTTCGATCACTGCCTTGGCATCTTTCAAAGATGACATCTTGAGCAGAGGCCTTGTAATCTTTAGGACTTGGGAAACAACCTTGATTACTGCCACGGTTTGCGGGACTTCTTCAAAGTGCTGGAATGGAGTTTCAATAAATTCACCATCTAATTCCACATATCTGGAGGAATTTAGATTAATGACCACATAATCTTCTTCTCCATGAACGGTGATGATTTTCCCCTGAATTGGATATTTCAGCATTTGACGCAACGAAGAGGTAACGGCTCCAGTATTGTGAATCCACAGTCGGCCTAATAAAAAGGAATATGAAGGGCGAATATCCATTACATAAAAAGTTGAATCAAATGTTTTAGTTTAAACTTTTATGGGGATGTCCACTTCCCCATGCACCATCCTTTTTGAGCCTTCGAAGTCCCTCACTACTATGTTGCTAGGTTTCCAGGTTAATCCTTCATAGTCAAGCTATCAAGAGCCTTTTAAGGCAAAAAATTCAGAGACAAACCGATATCAACCAAGACATGAGCCAAAGTCGTGCCCCTGCATTCGACTGAGACATGTAATGCCTCGTTATGCTTCCTCCCTCTTGGCGTTAAATCAGCATCCGAAAAACCTAAACCATTATCTGCGGTCAAGTTGGCTATGAAGTCTTGGAACTGATTGGCATATGTTTCTTGGGGTACATGAGAAGTTTTAAGGAATTTTACCAAGGCCTTTGCATGAGCCTCGGAACATAACAATAAAGCCAGCATGGAAATTTTTTATAGAGTTTGCCCTAGTTGTTCGACTACGTTGTAGTCGCTTCTTTTTATAATCTTTAGAATTTCCTCCATATCTTTTCGGGAGGTCTCAGGGATAGCTACTGATTATGCCTTCATCCAGATAGGCTCAACCAGAATACCTTTGCCTCGAGCCTCGGTTGATTAGGCAGTAGGAATGTCAGTAGGGGTGATAACAGGGGCTACAACAGTTTTGTCAACAGGAGTATTAGAAGAGGTGATTGCAGGACTGGGAATAGACTTTGGAGGAGCAACAACAACATGAATGATTACAGATCCAAAAATAGCTTTTGGAGGAGCAATTTCTAGAGAGAAAACCCTTTTGCTTCGGGTTATCTTGCTAGTCCCTGTGATGTTACTGGTATCGGAGTCAACTTTCTCAGAACTTGAATTTTCAGTAGTTGGCCAATATTGCTTGATACCGTGATAGTAGACATCACCTCCATAATTCCATGGGACGGTTTTGTCTGATGAATATGGGATTGGTCCAAGCATTGTAATTATCAATTGAGCTACTTTAGAAACTGATGTAATTCTAACGGGTCTTTTGGTGGAGACCCTGGAAGAATTGGAGGAAATGGTCACTATGGAAACATCATTATAAGAAACAGTTGGAATAGAAGTCTTCTCGAACAAAATCTCCTTGTCATCTATTAGGCATTGAACGCCTGCTTTTAACAAATGACAATTGGTTGGTGAGGATAAACAGAAATGACAGCTTTCATCATAGCTTAGGAATACACCGGCATTCAACAAGTTCTTTTTGATAGTCAGGAGTGGGGTCACAAGTTCATCAACCAAAGTAACAAACATATCTTCTTCAACGGCGTTGACATCACGGCCGTGCTTGGGCATAGGGGTAGTGATAACATTGGGAATTTCTTGCGCGTTGAATTCAATCTATTTGGCTTCAATAAGGTCTTGTACCTTGTTTTTTAGATCCCAACAGTTGTTAGTGTCATGGACGAGACTCTCAGAATGGTATGCGCAGCGGGCATTAGGATTATAATGAGAAGAGGTTGTGTTAGGATTCTTTGGAGCTTCTTTCAAAGTCACTAGATTGGATCTTAAAAAATGCAGCAATACTTGAGATAGTGTCATATTAATTAGAGTGAACTGTCTGATTGGTCTTTCTGTTCTTGGTTGGTTGTTTCTTTGCTGAGCAGGTGCAGTTTTAGGAATCACAATAGCCCCCACCATTGGATGGCGTTCAGCCCTATCTTGATTTTGCTGAGGATATACAGCAACAACTTCTTTTTTCCAATGAATGGTTTTCTTACAGCATCAAAGGATGCATCTTTTTGAATCTTCCCATTCTTTATCCCGGCTTCCACTCTTTCTCCGGTCAATATCAATTTGGTAAAACCTGCCGAGGAACTCTCAATTAAGTGATTGAAGAAAGGACCGGACAAGGTGCCTAAAAACATGTTTATTAACTCTCTTTCAAATAGGGGAGGCTAGACTCTTCCTTCTAAGTCCCTCCATTTTTTAGCGTAGTCTTTGAAGCCTTCATTTGAAACCATGGCCATACTCTGGAGTTGAGTACGGGTGGGAGCAAGGTCTGTGTTATTTTGGTATTATTTCTAAAAGGCAGCGGCAATATCTTCCCAATCATGAACATTGGCCCTTTCCAGCTGATAAAACCAATCAAGTTGAGTTCCGGACAGACTGTCTTGAAAGAAGTGTACCCATAAATCCTTGTCAGCAGTATGAGGCTGTATTTTCCTCACATAGGACCAGATATGCATTTTGGGACACGAAACTACGTCGTACTTGGCGAACATCGGTTCCTGGAATTTTGGAGGAATGACAATCCCGGACACTAAACCCAACTCCTCAAAGTCCAGTCCAGGAACTTTTTTAATTTCCATTGAACTTATTCATTCTTCAAGATGCTTATACTTGTCGTCGGCTAGAGGATATTGTTCTTCAGAATAATCTTCTTCTTCCTCTTCTGAATCTGAATCTGGCTGGGCAACTTCTTCCTTTCCTTTCCCATCTTGATTGTCTTTCTCACCAGATGACATTGCAAAGTCGAGGGTCCTTCTTGCTTGTCCTTGGAATCTTCTTCCCATATTTAGAACTCCGGTTATTTTCTTTGTTTTCTTCTTTTTCTCTTCAATCAACAAGGTCTTCAACTCTTCTTGTCCTTTGGCTATAGTTAAGAACAACTGTTGAAACTGAGCATTTTGTGCTTGGAGGTCTTTCACCGTTTTCTCGAGATCCATCTTATTGAAATAAATAGTAGAAAGATGAGGAGACTTATTGCAAGAAACCTGCTTATGTCACGATGAATGGTAGATGCATATGCAATGATTTCAAGGATTTTAAAGATTCAAATTTGTTTTAGACAAAAAGGAAACACAAGTTATTAATAAATTAAATTTTGAGTACATCAATGCCTCTTTGGGTAAAACAATACAAAAACTCTAAGATAAAACGATTGTACGTGTCCTCTTTGTTGCGATGTAGGCATTCAGGCTCCGCTCCTCATGAAGTTTCTTAGTGAGTTCCAAAACCTTCTTCTCGCTAGCATATAATTGAGCTTCGAAAGTGTCTCGCTCCCCCTTGAGTTGTATCCAATCTCTTTGTAAGTCTTAAAGAGAGGTGGGCATGTCAGGATGCAGGATAGTGTACGCGACATCTCCTTCCGCAACAGGATCTATGATTACTGGGAGAATGGAGGGGTAAGGCATCATAAGATTTTGAGCACGAGATCATACCCATTTGAGGTAAGGCTCAAGAGGGATGGAGTTCTTATGCCCTAATGTCTTGCTATCTACCTTGTTCAACATCCTCCAAGCTCGGATAAATCTCTGGCGATGACCATGACCGTCGTTCTCGTAGTCAAATACCAAACCTTGAATCATCATCTTATATGGACCATCTCTTTGGGCGTAACCAAATTGTCTTAAGGCTAAGCAAGGTTGTAGGTGATACCTCCTCTAATGCCAAGTAAAGGGACATTAGGGAATTCTCCACAACGGTCGACAATAGTAACATTCTCTAATGATCGAGAACACCAATGAATGTCTGAATGTTTGAGCGTCATCAACCTTTGTGACCACCTCGAACCTTGCTCATTCTTCAATACAGATTGGGGAAGATGCGAAATAAACCATCTTGCTAAGAGAGGAGTATAACACATAAGGATACATCTTTTTCTCATAGTGTGCGTGTGAAAATAATGTAGGATGTCTCCTAGCAAAGTAGGCACCGGGTTACGAGACATGAAGACTTTGACGGTGTTCACATCTATGAGTTGGTCAGGATTTGGAAACAAAACCATCCCATAGATGAGGAGAGCCACAATTTCCTCAAAAGCTTGCAAATCCAAAGAGTTCCAACAGCTTTGGGCTTTCTCAAACAATAACTTTACTAGGAAACCCTTGACACCACTCCTTGTTTCCCAATTGGTTGTGACATCAGATGGTTGCAAGTGTAGAACTTGAGCAATCTCTTCTGGCTTTGGATCTCTTTCTGTACCATCGAAAGGTAGTTGATTGAGAATGGGAATCCTCAAGAGTTAGGAGAATTCTTCCAAAGTTGGCACAAGTTGATAATCGGGAAATATGAAGTAATGTTGTAAAGGATCAAAAAACTGAAAGAGCACCTTCATCATGTCTTCATCAGTGTTGGAGGTGACCAAGTTTAGTAGGAAACCATGTCTTTCGGTAAATGGAGAATTTTCATGAATCCTTGATGCTAGCTCTTTAAGTTGAGGAGGCATCCTTACAAGATTGACTTGAATGGTTTTCCTGCGAATAGAATCGATGTCCTATAAAACAGAACAAAGATAAATCCCAAGATCCTTGAAATGGTTAGCGAATATGAGTATGATGTTATGATGTTTATGATGTTATGTACAAGTAAATATATACAAACAAAGAAAACAAGTCCTTAGGTTTAGGCTTGTATGGAGTTTTATAGGTAAGTAACCTCTTGAAGTTTAGTTGGCTCAAACCTGTCTTAGCAATAGTAACTGGGTTCTAAGGAGCTCAATATCACTGGTTTGTTTCCTTGGTTATTGTTTCAGCACAAGCCTGTTTAATGGCGACCAAAATATCTCAAAAAACCAAACCTCAGTGAGTGTAGTATCGAGTATCTACCAACTTCGGACTGCACCAAAGTCGGTCATCTCACTACATCCTAGTGTCCAAGTTGGTCAAGTAAAGGTTTCTAAAAGTTCATTAGTGCTTTATGACATCACTCAATGGCCCTGTATTCTCCTTGATTAACTCAAGAGCTACCGGTACCCACAAATATGTTGCACTAACATAGCTATTGCTTAGACCATGTCGGTATACCCCACACAGTTTCCATAACGTATTGCTACTTACCTATAAGGTATCCCAAATCCGGGTAGAGGATTCAAACCCAAACAAAAAACCATAATGTAAAGCATACAAGTCAAACAAAGAAAGCAAATAAATGTGACCTAGCCCTAAGGTAACCCCACTTTTAAGTAATCCCCAGCAGAGTCGCCAGTTCAGTGATACGTTGGGAGAACTGACTTGAGTGTTTTGCATTTGATCACAAATGTTGCGGTTAGCAAGAGTCACCAATGACTTTTCTTATATCCAAAAGGAAAGGTAAAAAAGCACAGGAAAGACCTTTGAGATTATTTATTGAGTTCGGGGGGTAGATTATGAAAAGGGAAGGTATTAGCACCCTTTTCATCCATGGTTTTCCATGGGCTCTTAGTTACTTGCTAGATCACTTGCTTTTATTTGAATGTGTGCTTTGTGTGGTTTTTGAAAGTATTTTTGTAAAGAGGCCATTGTTTAGGTAAACTTTGTAATGATTTTCGTTTGTAAGAATGTATACAAAGATGTTGATCTTTTGAAAATGTTTTCAAGTTTGTAAGATGTTTAGAAAGTGTAGGTGTTTGTTTTGAAAAAAGAAAGTATGTTTTGTTTTGAAATGGAGCAAGTAATTAGGAGCATTCTACCTACTCAAAAGTCTTTCATGTTCATTTCCTCTTTCCTTTGACATTGTTATATTACCATTGATTTGATAAGTAACCCTATCTTTGAATGTAAACGGGATGGGCGTGGGTCATCGTATAACCATGATTAGAAATGTTGCAAGGTATCTTAGCATTTTTATATAGGGACTAAGATCATTTGAAAGGCAACATAGATAGCATCATCGAGGGACTATGATCTTATATTTTGCTTGTTTTTGCTAAGATACCTCACATGCGTAATATGGCCATTTTGTAAGGCAACCAAGTGGATTTTACCCTAAGGGATTTTGTGTGCAAGTGTATTGTTTTTCATGCTTGATTTGTCATTGATTAGGGTTTTCTAATTGATTAGTTTTAGTCTTTCCATACAAACCCTAATTACTAGCATTTATATATAAAGTGATAAATTGCAGAATTTAAAATTACTCTATTACAATACTCGTGGGAGGGGGTTTACAAATTACAAATGGGGATTGCAATAAAATAAAGCCTAATTATTTATTACAACCATATTGAATTTGGATAAATAATATACAAAAATGAATAAATATACAAGAATGTAAATATAAAGAAAATGGATGTTTTGTTTGGATTTTTTTAGGAAAGGGTTTGGTTTTAAACTAATTAACTAAAAAAATAATTAATTAAAATAGTAAAAAGTAAACCTAAATTTACTAGGAAAAGAATTTAAATAAAACCCTAATTCATTAATTGATTAAAGAAGAAATTAAGTTTATAAGTAGAATATTTTTGGTATTTTTGTCTTAAAAATAATTTATAGTATTATAAAATATTTTTGGTCTTTTTATATTTTAAAATAAAATATTTAAATTTTGTAAAAGAAAATGAATAAAACCCTAATTTCTAATTAAATTTACAAATCAAATAGAAAAATAAATAAAGTATGATTAAATAAAAAAAATTGTGTCAAAATAAATAAATAAACTATATCAAAATATAAATCTAATGTTTTTATATTTTTTCTGATTTTTTAGTATTAGATAAAATATTTAAGAAAACAAATAAATAAAAATGAGAAAAAGAAAATAAAATGGGCCAGGATGTGAATAGCCAGCAAGGGGGGTCAGAAGTGAAAAAAAACCTAAGGCCCAAGAGGATGAGACCCAGCGTTGCCAAAAAAAGAGTCAGAATATGAAAAATATGAGAAAAATTCAAAAGGGTACCATTGGGGCTCGAACCCATGTCCCTATTGTCACAGGCGCGCGCTTCTACCACTGGGGTGGATATACATCCATTTATTAATATCAAACCATAAATACTATGGTAAACATGTTCTTGAGGCCAACTTCATCTTCAACCTCACGCCTAGCCTGAACCTCTGTATCTTGTTCAATTTTCAACAAAAATGAAAAATGTAAACAGGAAACTTGTAACAAATTTCCTCACGATTTTAGAAATACAAAGCAATAAAATTATAGATCAAAGATAAGCATGAATTTTAATGACCCTAATCTGAACCCTAAATATTTCAGAAACTTCAATCTTAAAATTCTCTAAGCTCAAGCAAAATAAATGAAAACTATGGACATGGTTAGCTTTAGGGCAATGATATCTACATTTTTCATTCACAAATAAACCATTAATGATGCTTGTATGAAGAGTTCAAAAGTCAGAAAACTCACCTTGCAATAGGGTATCGTGTTTTGAGTTTGAGTAGCTTTTAGTGATTTCCAATGATTTTATTAGCTTCCTCAAGTTCCCAGGAAGCTAATGTGATGCTTAGTTTGAGTTGAAAGTGCCTGAGGAGTTCTGGAAAAGTCAAGGTGCAAGGTGCTGTTTTTGAAAATGGTGGATGATGATGGAGGTGTTACAGTGGTGTTGCAAGTGTTGGAATTGTTTGTGTATTTTATTTAGAAGCTTTTGAAACTAAAAGGACAAGAAACGCACGAGAAAATTTGGAGATTGGATTCAAAACTCAGAAATGGCAAGTTTTGAGGTATTTTTGGTGATTTTGTGTTCTTTGTGTTTTCAGGGCTCAAGCATGCATGTGATTTGTGGAAAATGACTTGTGTATGTATAAGCAAAAGGACTTGAGTGCTTTGGATAGTCAGAAGTACAAGTTACACGCTAATTGCTATGTTACTTGATTTTCAAGAAAAGTGGGAAAACAAGTTTCAAGAGGAAGTACAAGCATGGGCTGAGTGATTGTAAGTGTCTAGATAAGCTTCTCTTGAGTTATTGGACTTGTATGATCAAAAGAAAGCAATTAAAAGGCTCAAGAACAAGTTTTGTGCAAAAAGCTACTTTACCAAAATGGCATTGTGCACTTTCTTCCCAAAATTGATATAAAACATGGCCTTACATTGAATGCTTGAATTGAGACCTCTAACAGCTATGCAAGCAATTAATTATGGAGTGCCTAACAAGTTTGAGGCATGCAAAGTAGAGGTTATGCAGCATAAGTTTGAATTTTGAATCTTGTTCATCACAAAATGACTTATAATTCAAGTGTGAAAACCCTAACTTCATCTCTTTGATTCTCCCTACTCAAAAATGATCTCAAGGAGTTCTTTGAGATTTTGGAAAGCTTGAAATTTTCTCTACAACCCATCTTTGAATCACTTTTGAAAATTCCCCTTGGAACTATATGAAAAAGTGCCATGAAGTTAGGTCAAAATCCTGACCAAATTAGGGCAAAATTTCACTAAGTCTTTTGTTTCATGACCATGTGTTCTTAAAATTATAACTTGAGATCCAAGCACTGTTGGAAGGAGTTATGTAAATCAAGTTGTAGATTTCATGGAGATATACAACTTTCATGTTGAAAGTTTCTTTTGAATCATCAAGCATCATGGTGAAAATTTTGCTCAAAGTTGTGAAAAAATAAGAAATTTCCAACACTTAGAAAAAATTTTAAGTTTAGAAATTTTAACATTTCAAAATGAAATCTTGAACTTTTGATTTCATGATGAATAATTTTCATATTTTGACATGCTTTGATGAATTGTGATCTTTGACATTTGATTTTGACCAAAAAGTCAAAGCTTGACTTTTTAGTATACAGTTGACTTTTGATTAGTTGACTGAAAATTCATCTGTCAATCCATTGGGCTTAAGCAATGTTTTGAGCCATGTCATTAGGTCAAAATTATGAAATTGGACTCTTAGGATCACTCCTTAAACAAATTGATCATTTGCTAGGTTAAAATTCATAAATTGCCCTTTCCCAGTCAAAACCCTAATATTGACCATTTTGCCCTTTTGAAGATTTGATCAAACTTCTTGAGGAATTATGATCAAAACTTGTTCAAATGATACATATGAGTTTAATATGTTGATGTGGATCAAAAAATTTGAATTTTGACTGTAAATTGGCCACAGTTTACTTTTTCCCCAATACAGTTGATATTTAGGTCAACTGCTCAATTGACTGAGCAAAAGTGTGATCCAAAGCTTGAAACTTGACAAGAGTAATCTTGAGGTTCCATAATGGTCCATGAAAGTCATATGGGTCATTGGAAGTTCAAATATCTCTGTGCAATCTCAAACCCTAATTTTGTTCATTCGTGTTTAAGGAGGTGTCTTGAGCTGATAAACCCTAATGCAGTCTTGAGCCAAAGGAGATCTTGTGAGCAAATTCTTGATAAATGAGACGGAAAATTTTGGGGTACAACAGAAAGGAACTAAATTTCTCTTAGAAGAGAAAAGAAAATTGGAAAAAAGAAAGGAATTGGCTGGTGTTTTTTACCTTAAAAAAAGGATTTGAAAGTTTTAGATGTTTTATGCATTTCCCGAGAAAAAAGAAGGTTTTTGTTTTAATGCAATGATGCAAAAAAAAAGAAAACATCTAAGGAGACTATCTAAATCTAATCCCTAATGTTATCATACAATGATTGATCCTAAAGTTTAGTTTTTAAGGGAAATATTTATCCTATGTTGACATGCATGGATAACAATCCTAATGTCTATCTCAAATCATCATCTATAGATGAATCAAGAAGTCCTAAAGGAGCATAACAAGGGTCTATCACGTAAAATTATGTATATCTTGAATCATCATCTATAGATGAGTCTTGGGCTCCTAAGGGAACATGTTGAGGGTAAATCATCTCAAAACATGCACACAAAGATGAAATTAAGTAAGCAACTCCATAGGCTCAAAAAATCTAGCTCAAGAGAGCACACACAATGTGTCATGAGTAGCACACACTAACCCAGGTAAAATGCCTAACTAATATATTGAGGATCAAGGTAAGAAAACAAATCAACAATCAAAAGGTTAAAGAGAGGACACCTAGAGAAATCTTATCTAGGCCATCATGCCAAAGAAAGTCTAACAAAACTATTATGGGGAACATGCAATGAGAGCGAAGTCGTGATCTCAAATTCTAAATTGAGTGACTCATCGATCAACAAAAAATAAAGGAAAGCGATAAAATCCTAAAGGAAGCATGTACTGAGAGTGAAGTCGTGATCTTAATTTCTAAATTAAGTGACTCATCGATCAACAACCAAGGAAGCAAACACAAGCACAACACATATAGCAAATAAAGTGCAGAATTCCTGCTATAGGTCTTTAAACATCTACTTTGACACCATGGGGGATCCCAGAACTATCTAGAAAACTGTAAAAAAAAATAAAATGGAGGCAGTGCAATACCAAACGGATAATAATTCGTAGCAAGCAAGCAAAAATGAGAAACCCAAAGAACTTTGAGCAAGCTAGCATCATCAAACAAAGCAAGTCAGAAATTGGATGTCCAACATAAGGCTCAAAGCAAACGGTGTGAAAATAAATCACAAAAATGATGTACATCGGACACCATCACAAGAGTCATCATACATAAAAAATACAATCCAGACAAAACAGAACTAATATGTGTATTCCTCAAGTCAAGAGGATCAAAGCATAAACTCGTCTGAATCGCATTTGTATCTCGCAAATAAAGTGAAATACTGACCAAATAGGATATTGAATTCATTTTCCCAAAATAAAGTGAAATGTGAATTAATATCATTATGAGAATCCCTTAGTATGAGCCCTTGCACAACCAACACACATGTCAAAAATAACAAGGAAAAACTTAACCAAAAGAGAAAACACAATGAAAAAACGAAACAAAATAAAAAGAGGAAGTTGTTGCTTTTTTTCTTGGGAAACCGGTTACCATGATTTGGGTAACCGGTTACCCTAACTCACGAATCCGAGAAAATAGCTACTAACTTGAGGTAACCGGTTACCATAATTGGGTAACCGGTTACCAAAACTTTGAAGATTTTCGAAATTTTGCTTCTAACTTGGGGTAACCGGTTATCACAATTAGGTAACTGGTTACCAAGTAACAGTTTTGAAATTTTTTGTGAATGAAATGGATGGTAACTGGTTACCCTCATGTCAGAGGCAGTTTTAATCAATTTTTGAGCATTTTCAATGGTTTGGATAATTAATCAAACACAAAGTCTCCATACATTCAACACATGATTTTGCATAATTCATGGTTTAGATTCAAATAACACATGATTGATATAAGATCAACAATTAGGCTGCATGCAATATCAACCATTTGATTTAACAATTAAGCACTTTCATCAAATAATCACTTAAGTCAAATAAGTGCTTAATTCAATTATCCAATCCAGGATTTACACATGATTGTCAAATCAATTCACAATTCTAGCACTTGATCTAAGTTCTCATTCAAAATTCAATCTAGACTCAGTTCATGCTTGATCAAAAAAAGTGCTTCTCAAATAATCACTTATTTAAAAAGTGCTTAATTCAAGAAAACTCACTGATAAAAGTGAAGAGGAGGCTTAAGTATATACATCTCAATGAACGGATCAAAGATCAGATAAGAATTGCTATTGATCTTGACTTTGGATTCTTGATAAAATTGTTGTTGTGTTGTTGATCAAAAAGTAGAGAAAACTTTGATTCGACCATTGAGAATTGAGAGAATTGTTAGACTTGTGTTTTTGAGAATTGGTGAATTATAAGAGCCTCCCCTTTGAAAATTCAGATTTCAAGATTATATACATGGGCCAATTAAGGCCTTGGATGAGAAATTGAATTCGGCCTCCATTTCACAGTGTAAACTCGATACGTACAAAAAGTGCCACGTCATCATTCATACAGAATCTTGAACCGACTTCAAAACAAAAAATTAAGATCGTCAAATTTTTGATGTGTTTCTAAAAGAACAGGCACAATCTGATAAACAAATAGGAAGTAATGACTTTTTGAAGTTTCACTAACACGGTGTCAGACAAAAATAATTTCTTGTGTAGAATTTTATTGCATCATGCGCGAAGAAGACTGGAAACAAAAGCCTTCGAGTCACTTTTTGATTTTGGCATCTGAAGAGAAACTGCAGTAGACAAAATTTGTGAACCAACGCCTCCGGGCTCTGCTCAATATGATAAAAATTGAACGAGATGTGAATTTTACCGTATAATATATTAATACAAATGATTTCTGGTTCAATACAAACATGCTTTCATAAACTTAAAGTTCACGGGTCTTTCCTTAGTGAATCATCTTTTGACTTCCAAAGAAGACATCAAGATGACGTCGAGATGGAATTTTGGAAATCAAAACCGCGCGCATATGACATTCCAGTCGGGAGTTATGAATTTTCTAATGCACACTAAACCACGATTCAGCACACTTTTCTTTGTATTTTTCACTATATAACTTCCAAGAGAGCTGCATATTCAGAGACCTTTCTTTGAGGATTAACTTTTGGTTCGAACAAGAAAGTTGAAGAGGACATCCAGATGGTTTCAAATCTTCAAGAATCAACCCAAAACACCATTCCCCAAATAGGAGATACAAATTTTTAAACTCAGATCGATTGAAGTACTGTTTCTCATTCGCACTGCTTTAAATTTACCGGAAACACCCAAATCTTTCACAACTCGAAATGCTTTGAAAAAATGAGAACTTTGTTGCATTGATGAAATGCCTTGATCTCATGTGTATGGATCCAATGATATGCATACATGTATATGCTAACAAGAGTACATGCCAATTAGAATTAAAAAAATGAAGAGGGCAAATTTTGGGGTACAACAGCTGCCTGTATTCAACCTTTTTTAACCAGGGGGTGAGATTGGCGGATGCCTTTCGAACAATCAAGGTGGAAGAGGATTGAATTTTTATTAGAACCATAAAATTTGCACTATGAAACCGGTCGGATTAGGATGAAACTTTTGGTTTTTTTTATCAGAAGATGTATTGTCAGGTCAAGATTAGACATACGAGACAATTGTCGGGTATTCAAGAAAGAGACCAACTGCATCAGGCTCTATCAGAGATACTAGATACGAAAGAGACCTAACGAGAGGAACTCGATCAAAGAAATTGTAAATGGAAGAGATCTGCCAAATTGATCTCAATCGGATATCAAAGATGGAAGAAACATGTGAAATCGATCTCAACCGGATATCAAAGGTGGAAGAAATATGTCAAATTGATATCAACCAGATATCAAGGATTGAAGAAATCTGTCAAATTGATCTCAACCAAATATCAAAGATGGACGAAATTTGTCAAATCGACCTCAATCGGATATCAAGGATGGAAGAAATTTGTCAAATCGATCTCAACTGGATATCAAAGATGGAAGAAATATGTCAAATCAATCTCAACCGGATATCAAATATGGAAGAAATATGTCAAATTGATCTCAACTAGATATCAAAGATGGAAGAAAATTGTCAAATCAATCTCAACCGGATATCAAAGATGGAAGAAATCTGTCAAATCAATCTCAACTGAATATCAAGGATGGAAGAAATATGTCAAATCGATCTCAACTGGATATCAAAGATGGAAGAAATCTGCCAAATCAATCTTAACCAGATATCAAATATGGAAGAAATCTGTCAAATCGATTTCAATCGGATATCAAGTATGGAAGAAATCTGTCAAATCAATCTCAACTAGATATAAAAGATGGAAGAAATATATCAAATCGATCTTAACCGGATATCAAAGAGAGACCTCTTGAATCAAAAGATAAACTCAAAGATTAAACAGAGAACGCTTCTATCAAAGGCGGACTCAAAACAACAAGGTGACTAACCGAGGGTAGGCCTTTAACGAAATACTGCCAATCTGAAACGGACTTGCCGAGGATAAAGATACGTATGTCTAGTCAATGTTAGACACACACAAGAAAGATACCGACCAAAATAGACTCTCATAGGGGATATTAACTTAGTTAACGAAACGAAAACCCGATCAATGCAGATAAACCGAAGATAAAGAAGCAACTAAGCATAACCCCAAGAGGACAACGATCAAAGGTGAAGTTGACAAGAGAAAGAGAACAACCAAAGGGGACTCTAATAAGGATTTCCAACACAGGTTAGGCTTCAACAAGGTTACGAATGCACAAGAACTACAATATCCCTCAGGCCATAAGTTGGACATGATTCTTCAAGAATAGAAATTATTTGAATTACCACAAACCAAGTATGGATACTCAAATACTGGATAAATAAGAAAGGATATACATCGACTCTTACTCGCACTCTAACAGCAAAGCCAACATGGGTAAGATAACCCAAGACTTGTGAGGGCAAGAAGAAACCACAACTTACTGGGGAAAAGGAGAATGCCAAAGACCCGAATGGTGGTAAACCAAACTAGACTCCACTGGGGGAACAAATCAAATATGTGTTCATGGCAACCTAGTTACTGAAGGTAAACCCAATTGGCTTATACTTATGCACATTTAAATTTTTTCTTTCTATTTTGGTAGATGCAATGAAATAATGCATGTTTTAGCGATGCCTTGGGAATACACAGCGATGATCGGTTATTTAGGAGACAATGAACTCTCGAATGATTATCTTCGCACATCTGATCTTTTGCAAAGAGAAATCAACATGAACTTCAGTGGGGAATCACAATTCAGACCCAACAGCTTCCAATGATTTCTATCACCGGTCATATAACTTCCTGGGGAGAATATTGCAAACATAAATCGCAACTCTGAAAGAATCTTGAACTCTGATCTAACTTTCAACTCCATGGGGAACAAATCCAATCCTTTCTTGTCTATGATGAGGAAAACTTCACTGGAATAGAAACTTTTATTGGGGATCATAGAAATTTTTAAATGAAAAGAAATCTATACAGACCACACAGGGGATAACGACTAGAGGTGATAAACTTCACTTGGGGAAGAAGAGAAAACCTTCGAACCATAATTTTAAATTTGGAACTCCACTAGGGAACTTTCCATCAATACTTGATCGGGACTTTATGAGTCTATTGGGATACTAACTTCAAGTATACAGTTTAGTCGTTCTAGTTTTAAATGATTATCGAACCCACAGAGACTGAGGATCAATCGCGTACGATCTAATGCTACAATTGTTTAACTAAGCGATGAATATTTGGTTTTAGGGGGGAAATAGTTTAATTAAAAATAATAGTAATAGCTATACCGGTATGTGATAGTCGGACTTCGAGAATTCGGTGAATCGCTTGGCATATAAAGTATTTCGGTAAAAACGAATTGTTTAAAAACCTGAGACATACACTCTCATGTTCATGAAATAAGTCATGCTACTAAACCTAGTGGATGCACTTTAAATTTAATAACACTTTTTGAAAACAATTTGAGTTTAATTAATTTATTAAAACACTCTCATGCATTTAAAAATTAATGTTTCGTTACCATTATCTGGGTCGAACCCCAGCTCTCGCATTCAGGTTCTTGCCTTAATTAATTTCCCACTCTCGTGGCAAAATCGTGTTAATTATCCTCTCACTCTCGTGACAAGGGTAGTTAAATTAAATATGGAAATTGGAAACCAGAAATTATTTGTAAATGTTTTTAGCCAAGTTATCACTGAATTCTTTCGGTACTTAGGAGTCACATACCGGTACAATTAATTTCGTCGGACATAAAATATTTAGTAACTATGCAATTTAAAATATAATCCATAAAAATAAATGACATAGTACAAGAATAAATAAATATTAATTGCATAAAAAAACCTGGAAATAATGTTGTTATGGTAATCTTGGATGTTACAAATTCCAAATTCCTTGCGATTCAATCGAAATCAATAATTGTGTTAATTCTTAGATGAAGAATTAACACTATAAAACTGATGCTGGAATAAAAATTACTGTACGTGTAGAAAAGGTTAAAAAGCAAGAAAATAGAATAATTGCAGGAAAATAGAAATTTGGTTCTGGGAAAAATTCTTCGACCATCATCCATTGAACTACCACATATATATATAGAAGAAAATATTGCAGTTGAGAAAAACTTGGAAAAGGCTTGAGTGGAGAAAGACCCGGATGCATGGTTACTGAGTGGAGGAAATATAGGAGAAGAGTTATGCCCTTAACGTTTCCCACGTCTCCACTAATTCATAACGTTTCCCTTTAAGCTTGTGACGGCCGTCACAAGGGGGTGACGGTCGTAATGCGCTTAAATAGCACATTACGCTCGTCAATGATGTGTGACGAGCGTTCTTCTGGTTGAGGAGGCGTTACAGTCGTCAAAGAGTGTGACGGTCGTCACCGTTACAAAATCTGCAGACTTTGCAGATTTGGTTCTTTCTCTTCTGTTTCTTGGTTAGCTTCCTTCATGTGGTCCTTTTTCATTGATTTGAGTTGAAAAATGTTGTACCTGTAAAAAGACACAAAAACTCGGAATAATCGGGAGTTAGACGACTCAATGTATAATAAAAATCGGTAAAAAGCATAGTAATTATATGATACGATTTCTCGTTATCAAATTCCCCCATACTTAAACCTTTGCTTGTCCTCAAGCAAATAGTCATTCGAAAGGTTGGACAAGTTTTGTCAAGCGCATATGCATGACATACCTTCGATTTTTAAAGCAATTTCGGGAAATCCTCGTCGGTTAGGCCAATACTTGAGTGAAACACTAAAGATACGCTAATGACACAAGCAATAAGCTTAGTTGTAGGCTTCCATTTCAAACGAGCTATCCAACAGTTCCGTTATAATTCTGCCCAGAGTTCCTCGTATCTATTTCCCCCGGTTTCGTTCTGGCGCAATCACATTAAGCCCTTTGTCTTAGCATGCACGTAGTGGAGTAACCGGTTAGTGACTTTGATCCTTTTAGAACGGGGTATGGTACACGAATGTGGCAACCCTACATATTTTATCCAAATTGGAGGTTGTGGGGGATCGAGCCGTAGCACGCCCTACCGAGTTCAGAACCAGATACCTCTGAACCAACCAACAGTGGATTCCTTCATTATTTGCTCAACTCTTATATGTGACAGTATATTTTAGTGCACAAAATTTCTTTTCTTTTAGCAGCGAGATAAGAAGGATATTTCAATGATCAGGCATCAAACACTTATATTCATCGATTCTCCACGTGGTTTGTGTCAAGACGGTGTTGACTGCTAGTATAAACTACTAGGGGTTACTTTAGAACTAAAACTCCAGATATCGGTATAATGGTTATTGAAACGGATCGCGTAAGTAGGAAGTCTATGGTGTCATAACCGTATCGATCTTGTTATGTCGTTTTCGACTTCCTCAATTGGGATTTCGTTAAAATAGGTATGTCGGGCTAATGCGAAGATAAAATTTTTTTGGTATGGCTAAATAAAGTGAAGAATTTAAATCGAGACATATCATAAAAATTTACTAGTTTATAAAAGATGGAAAGGTACCTCTCCCACACTAAATCCGACATTGTCCTCAATGTTACGGTATATAGGAGGGGAAGTACAATTACAAAAACAAATAGAAAGGAAATGAAACAGAAAAAAGTAAACTACATAGAAAATAAAGAAAACTACTAGTGACCACGTCCTCTACTCCTGGTGCAAGAGCGTCTGGTAGGAGTGGCTTCTGTGTCAGTATCCTGGTAACCAAGGGTGCTGACGTCCAGCCTTAAGGCGTTGAGCTCTGACAGGGCCTCATCCAACCCCTCATGCATGCTCCGCTGTCCAGTCAAGATCTGAGTGTTTTGAGCGCATAGATACTCATATTTCTCCTGCTGTCTTCTTTCAAGCGCTGCGCTCATTTGATTTTGAATATGAATGGCGCGGAGGACCTCTTCAAGAGTAATAAGAGGTGGTGTAGATGAAGGTCCTAGAATGTCGTGGACGGGGGGAGCACTGTCCAGCTCTTCTTGCATTTCGTCTGCGGGGGCATTAGGCTGGTCTTCATGAGTAGGAGCACGCCCCGCGGGAGCTGTAGAATCGAACAACCAGTTAGCTCGGTTTCGTGGATCGATTCGGTCCCTGCAAGGCAAAGTGATGTTATGATAAACAATGTTTCTGATCACAGGGTGGAATCTGCCATCCTCCCGCTCATAAATGAGATGTGCGGCCTTGCATTGATCCAAAGTCAGTAAATCCGGTGCCATAGAAGGCATATCCGCGAGAGCAGCACCATAGTTCAGAGCTATGGCAAGTGAAGTGACCAGCCCTCCGAAATAAAAGGGTTTTCCACCTCTAGCACAAATAGAATGAATGTGAGCCAGTAAAAACGGGGCGGCATTGATCTTTTGCCCGGTGAATGTGCAATGCATGAAGAAGAGCTCCTTGGAGTTGAGCTTGTGGTTGCTGTCACGGGTGAAGATTGTGTTGCTGAGGATGCGGTGGAAATAACGGATGGCCGGATTATGAATGTGGGTGGCATTGAGGTGGTCGTCGGATCCGGCACGTATGTTCGTCATACTGTGCCATAAGTTGAAAGCTTCCTCACCGAAATTATCCGGCACCCGGAGATAGACACCTTCGTCAGAACAGAAGCCTAAAAGACGTGCGATGTCGGTTTGGGGCAACTCGTGCTCTATGCCAAACATACGAAACTTGGCCAGGCCTGACAGTTGGTTCGTGGCACCTGGGGGAGTGATGTATACAAAGGAACTCAGAAACTCAAGGGTTAGAATTTCATAAATGGGTCGTGGTTCGCGGTACAGGTTCCATAAATCCACACTCTGCAACAATTGCCGGACACTGTCAAGTAGTCCCAAATTCCTCAAACAGTCAAGATCAACATACTGTGTAGGTTGGAGACCGCAACATTGGAACTTCTGGAATTTGATCCGTTGGGTTTCGCCTTGTTCCCCGGATCTGAAAGTGAGAGCGGGAGCTTGTTGATTGTTGGCCATAGCGTTTGTAAAACAGATTGAAAAATGTTTGGAATGAGAATGAAGTAGTGGGTTGATGGTGGGGGTGATGGGGTTTTTAGTGTTAGAATGTTGGAAATTGAAAAAATGGAGTGGGTAACGTCACCGTTAATTTGCAGTAATGAAGGTTTTGGAGGTTTTGAAACAAAGATGGAACGGCTCTACAATTGCAGGTTCTGATATAATGCGCGCGTGACGGTCGTCACGATGGTGTGACGGGCGTAACACGGTGAAACGCGTGTTACGCTCGTCATGAGGGTGTTACGAGCGTCACGCGTTCAATTTCATTATATTAATGAAAGAACGTGACATTTTTTTATTTCTAATGTTATAATTCAAAATTCTTAGCATAGTCAGCAGTAATAATATTTTCTAACACACGTCACATGACCAAATAAATAAATAAATAAATAAATGAAAAATATACTGAAAATTGAAATAGTATGAAATGAAATAATGGCAGTAAGTCAATATAACTTGAAACTTGACAAATAATTGAAATTTCATTAATGAGTAAAAATTGTTTCGAAATAATAACGTAAATAATAACTTAAATAATAAAAAATTATGATAAAATACTAAAACAAACTAGATTCCTCCCCCACATCTAAACTAAACAGTGACCTCACTGTATGTACAAATGCAAGAGAAGAACAAATCAGCATAACATCGACAATCTCTAGCCACGAGGAGTAGGGAACATATGTTGGTGCATGAAATCCAGTTGGTCCATCACCAAATCCATGAAACTGAAGAAATCCACTCGTAGAGATGTAAGCTCACCCCGCATTTTGGTAATTTCTTCATGCAAAGAGTTGAGGGTGACAGTAGGTGGAGGCGGTGGTGGTATCTCTGGAGCCTGGAAGGTGGTCTCAGCAGAAGCTACATGCTGCTCCCATGGGTCGGGAAACTGGTGGTATCCCGGTGGTGTTTCAGGGTCTTCAGCATCGCGAGAGGTGTTAGGTACTTCATAGATGTCAATAGTGGAAGGAGACGAAGGCGGTGTAGGAGGATGGTGGAGGTCAAAAAGCCAGTTTGCTCTATTGTGGACACTAGTTATAGGGTTCGGGAGCACAAATTGGTGGACAGTCTCATGATTAATTAGCAACTCGAATTGATCTGGTCCAAGATTTCCTATAAAACTAGTGTTGAAGCAGAATTCAATGTTCATTAGCTTGATTCCATAGTGCGGTGCTGATCCTAACATAGGCCTTCAGAGTCCAATGGCATTAGAGATCATAGTGACTAAACCACCTAAAAGGATTGGGGCATTTGGTGTCTGTATAATATGTTCCATGTTAGCTAGCATATAGGCCGCACCGTTTACTGGACGGCTCTGAGAAGCACAGTACATGATGAAGAGCTCATCACGTGAAACTAATGTAACATTTTGCTCTTTACCAAAAAGGGTGTGGGCGATGATCTTGTGAAAATACCTGATAGCGGGGTTGTGGATGGACTCAGAATAAAGGTCAGATGGCTCGGGATGGTTATTGCCAACAATGCTACCCTAGAAGAAATCAATGTCAGTATCAAGCAATAGGTCTTCCTGGGTCATAGTAATAACATCAGGGCCATAAGGGAATCCTAACAGGTTAGCAAACTCCCTATGGTTATAGCGGTAGTCCATGTCAAACATTCTGAAAGTGATCAACCCACGGTTGAACCCTAACCCATGATTCGGTAGGTAGCTCAGTGTTCTCAGGAACTCAAGGGTCAACTTTCTGTAAGTACAATAATGTCTCCGAATAGGAGCAGTGTCCCAGCCTATCTGGTGTAGCAGATACATGACACTCTCACGAATGCCTAAAGCAGTCATAGCATGGTCATCAGCATAAATTGCAGGACACATCTCACGCTCAGCCATATCCTCAAAGCGTCTTTTCTGGTGCCTACTCCTCAAGGTGATGTTCATGTAGTTTACTCGTGCCATGGAGCTAAATATTAAAGCTTAAAGAACTACCCCTGAAAATGTTTAATAAATGCATGAAAAACTAAGTTAGTATTTTCAGGTTAAAAATGCCAAAGTTAAATCAAAAAGAAAAATAAATTTTAAAGGAAAAATAAAAATAGAAGAAAAAAATAAAATAAAAAGGAGTAAGAGATGCAACATGAAAGTTTTAAAGATTAAGAAAAAAAAAAGAAAAATAAAAACATAGTAAAACAATAATTAAAAGAAAACATGGGTTGCCTCCCATGAAGCACCTTTATTTTATGTCGATGGCTCGACAGATAGTACCTAATCAGTTAGGTATCAGGATAGGTGGCTCACTTAACTGCAGAAAAGCCGAATAGTTTAGATTTCCGACGTTAAAATAGTGCTTTAAGCGCTGGCCATTGACTATGAATGGTTCGATAGAATTTCCTTTAATTTATATCGCACCACTTGGGAAAACTTTATTAATTTCGAATGGTCCTGACCATCGGGAACGTAATTTACCTGGGAAAAGTTCCAGTCTAGAGTTGAACAGGAGTACGATGTCTCCTTCCTTAAATTCTTTCCGCGAGATACTGTTATCGTGCCATTTTTTCGTTCTCTCCTTACAGATTCTAGCATTTTCATAAGCGTCTAAACGCAATTCTTCTAATTCATGGATATCTAATATTATTTTCTCGCCAGCAATCTTGTAATTTAAGTTAAGGGTTTTAATGGCCCAGTAAGCTTTATGTTCTAATTCTACTGGCAAATGACAAGATTTTCCATAAACTAATTTGAATGTCGTTGTTCCGATAGGGGTTTTAAAAGCTGTCCTATATGCCCAAAGAGCATCATTTAGCTTGGAGGACCAATCTTTTCTGGATTTGGCTACGGTTTTCTCAAGGATTTGTTTAATTTCCCTATTTGACACTTCCACTTGTCCACTCGTTTGAGGACGGTATGGTGTGGCTATGCGATGTTTAACGCCATATTTTGAAAGTAGTTTTTCGAAAATTCTAGAGATAAAATGGGAACCGCCATCACTGATTACTAGTCTTGGTACACCAAATCATGGGAAGATAACATGCTTGAATAGTTTAAGTACTACTCGTGTATCATTTGTGGGTGCAGCGATGGCTTCAATCCATTTTGATACGTAGTCAACAGCTACCAATATATACTTATTTCCAAAAGATGCGGGGAACGGTCCCATGAAATCAATTCCCCACACATCAAAAATTTCTACTTCGAGAATCCCTTTTTATGGCATTTCGTCGCGTCTAGATATATTTCTTGTGCGTTGACATCTATCGCAGTTCATAATTGCTACGTGGACGTCTTTCGATAGAGTAGGCCAAAAGAAGCCATCTTGAAGTATTTTTGCACAAGTTTTCGATGTACTAGCGTGTCCACCATAAGGGGCGGAATGGCAATGGGCAATGACGTTGTGTATTTCATCGTTAGGAAAACAACAACGGTAGATACCATCGGCGCCTCTTTTAAAGAGTAGTGGTTCATCCCAAAAGTAGTGTTTAAGATCATGGAAGAATTTCTTCCGCTGTTGGTATGTTAAATCGGGATGTAAAACACCGGCGGCTAAATAGTTGACGAAATCAGCGTACCATGGTAATGTGGTGTTGGTACAAATGGCTTTTACTACCGCAGTTGTTAAAGGTTCATTGTGTTAATCTAAATTGTCGGTAGGAGCTATCTCTAGTTTAGAAATAAGGCGTTCATAAAGGAAATCTTCGTTTATGGGAACACTCTCGGTTTGGATTCCATCTAATCTTGATAAATGGTCTGCTACCACGTTCTCAGTCCCTCTTTTGTCTTTGATTTCTAAGTCAAACTCTTGTAGGAGTAAGATCCATCTGAGTAATCGTGGTTTGGTGTCTTTCTTACTTAGCAAGTATCGAATCGCAGCATGATCCGTATAAATAATGATTTTGGCACCCACTAAGTAGGAACGAAATTTATCCAATGCGAATACAACAGCTAAGAGTTCCTTCTCCGTAGTGGCGTAATTCATTTGTGCGGGATCGAGTGTTCTACTTGCGTAGTAGATAGCGTGAAGCTTTTTATCTTTGCGTTGTCCTAGAACTGCGCCTACAGCATAATTGCTCGCATCGCACATTATTTCAAATGGTAGGTTCCAATCAGGAGGTTGCATAATAGGTGTTGAAATTAAGTCTTCTTTAAGCGTCTCAAATGCGTTTAGGCATTTATCGTCGAAAATAAACTCGACTTCTTTCATTAATAATTCAGTTAGCGGCTTAGTGATTTTAGAGAAATCTTTTATGAAACAACGGTAAAAACCAGCGTGTCCTAGAAAACTTCTTATTTCTCTAACTGTTTTGGGTGGTTGAAGGTTTTTGATAATCTCGATTTTTGCTTTACCGACTTCAATCCCTCTGTTTGATACAATGTGACCCAACACAATCCCTTGTCTCACCATGAAGTGACATTTTTCCCAATTGAGCACTAGGTTGACATTGACATAACGTTTCAGTACTAATTCAAGATTTGATAAACATCCGTCAAAACTTTCTCCACAGATAGAAAAATCCTCCATGAATACTTCCATAATTCCATCTAAAAAGTCTGCGAAAATCGCCATCATGCATCGTTGGAAAGTTGCAGGTGCGTTACATAGTCCAAATGGCATTCTTCGGTATGCAAAGGTACCATAGGGGCATGTGAACATGGTTTTCTCTTGATCATCAGGATGAATGGCAATTTGGAAGAATCCCGAGTATCCGTCAAGATAGCAGAAATGGGAATGTTTGGCTAAGCGCTCGAGCATTTGATCGATGAATGGTAATGGGAAATGGTCCTTGCGCGTAGCTTTGTTTAGTTTTCTGTAATCGATACACATTCTCCATCCTGTTTGAGTGTGTTGTGCCACCGATTCGCCTTTTGTGTTTGTTATAACTGTAACACCTCCTTTCTTAGGTACTACGTGAACTGGATTGACCCAGTTACTATCTGATATTGGGTATATGATGCCTGCCTCTAGTAGTTTGTGTAATTCTTTCTTAATGACTTCACTTAGGATAGGATTTATTCGTCTTTGATGTTCTCTAGAAGTCTTGCAGTCCTCCTCCAGCATAATGTGGTGCATACAGAGAGAAGGGCTTATTCCTTTTCGATCTGATATATTATAACCTAGCGCGGTTGGATACTTCCTTAACACACTAATAATTTTTTCGGTTTCGATCTTCCCTAAATTGGCATTGACTATAAATGGCCGTTCGAGTTCTTTATCTAAAAATTCATACCTAAGATCTTCAGGTAACGTTTTGAGTTCTATACCAGTTTTCTTATCAGTAGGGGTAGGATCGGGTATTAAGGCGAAACATTCGCTTAGGTTGGCATCTATATGGTCTTGTTTCCAGTCATCATCCTTGAGGATAGTTGGTGTCGGAATTTTCAGCATCCCAGAATAGGTGTCTTCTTGGCTTTCTAGTTCTTTGACACATTCATCAATAATATCCAAGAGACAGCATGAGTCATCTATAGTAGGGGCTTTGAAGAACTAGGAAAGAATGAATTCTACTTTTTCTTCTCCTACCTCGAAGGTAAGCTTTCCTTTCTTAACGTCAATGATGGCTCTTGCAGTAGCTAAAAATGGTCTTCCTAATATGATGGGAATGTTTGAATCTTCCTTGATGTCCATTATTATAAAGTCAGTCGGTATGTAAAATTGTCCTATTCGGACATGAATGTTTTCTAGCATACCATTAGGGAATTTGACTGATCTGTCGGCTAGTTGTATGGACATCTTGGTAGGTCACATGTCACCTAGTTTGAGCTTCTCGCAAATAGATAAGGGCATTAGACTAACACTTGCTCCTAAATCGCATAGAGCTTTGTCTATGACAGATTTACCAATTACACATGGTATGGAGAAGCTACCAGGATCTTTTAGCTTTGGAGGCATGTTATTTTGAATTATGGCGCTACATTCAGCGGTTAGCATAACGGTTTCGTTTTCAACGATTTTTTTCTTATTAGACAATATCTCTTTTAGGAATTTAGCGTATGACGGCATTTGGGTTATAGCTTCTGTAAACGGAATAGTAACATTTAATTGTTTCAGAAGTTCTACAAATTTCTTGAATTTCCCCTCGTTTTTGGATTTTGCAAGTCTTTGAGGGTATGGAATTGGTGGTTTATATGGCGGTGGAGGTACGTAAGGTTTTTCTGAAGCCTCTCTGTTCTCATTCTCGTCTTCCTCTACATTCTCAGATTGATCTTTCGACTTCTCTACTTCCTTTTCAGGTTTCTAATACATGGTCGGGTTTTGGAGTCTAGGATCTACCGGTCCATCGAGTGTTGTCCCACTTCGTAATGTGATAGCATTAACGTGTCCTTTAGGATTGGGTTGTGGCTGTCCAGGAAATGTACCAGCAGGTGTGGCAGAACTAGCTTGGTGTTGTGCTACTTGGGAGATTTGGGTTTCTAACATTTTATTGTGAGTTGCTAGGGCATCTACCTTATTTTCTAATAGCTTCAATTGTTCACCGGTGTGAACATTTTGATTGAGGAATTCTTTGTTTTGTTGAGCTTGATTAGCGATAAAATTTTCCATTAAGATTTCAAGGTTAGATTTCTTAGGAATGTTAGGAACATTAATAGCGGGTTTTTGATAACCTGGAGATTTCTTGTATGAGAAGTTAGGATGGTT
Organism: Vicia faba; assembly: GCA_948472305.1. Taxonomy (NCBI): domain Eukaryota; kingdom Viridiplantae; phylum Streptophyta; class Magnoliopsida; order Fabales; family Fabaceae; genus Vicia; species Vicia faba. Next base: position 296,317,954 of record OX451735.1, read on the forward strand.
CTTCCAACCAGGATTATAGGTATTAGCATAAGGATTACCTTGAGCGTAATTTACCTGATCAACTGATATTCCTGCTAAGATTTGACATTCGATTCCAACATGACTAGGAACTCCACAAACTTCGCAGTTTTGGGTAACTGCAGCCACAGTGGCCGCAGGAGGTAAGGTCAAGCTTTCTATCTTTTGGGTAAGAGCATCTACCTTAGCATTAACTTTATCTAGGCTACTAATCTCTTACATCCCACCTTTGGTTTGAGTTTTCTCCACAGATGTTCTTTCTCCTCCCCACTGATAGTGGTTTTGAGCCATATTTTCAATGAGTTGGTTAGCTTCGTCGTAAGGCTTGTCCATCAGTGTACCACATGCGCCGGCATCTATAGAGAGTCTTGTGTTGTACAAGAGTCCATTATAAAACTTGTGGATGATCAACCATTTTTCTAGTCCGTGATGTGGGCACATTCGCATCATATCTTTGTAGCGTTCCCATGCATCGAATAGCGATTCAGTATCCTTCTGCCTAAATCCGTTGATTTGAGCTCTTAGTGCAGCAGTCTTGCTTGGAGGAAAGTATCGTGCTAAAAATATAATCTTAAGTCCTTCCCACATAGTAACGGAATTTGACGGCAAGGATTGCAACCAAGCCCAAGCTCTATCTCTTAGCGAGAAAGGGAAAAGACATAATCTTATTGCATCTTTACTAACACCATTTGCTATAACTGTGTTGACAAATTGAACGCGTTTTGTAAGATGTTCATTTGAATCCTCGGTAGGATCTCCAGAGAATTAGCGTTGTTGGATAGTTGATATCAATGACGGTTTCAATTCAAAATCTTTTCGATTTATTGCTGGAGCAGCAATGCTGTTGTGGGGTTCTTGTTATGATGGAGCTGCGTACTCCTTCAGTGGACGGGTCCTTTATTCTTCGGCCATGTCTACTTCTGGATTAGTTTCGGTTTCAGAGGAAGAATTAGAATCTGTTTCAGAATCAATCTTGATTACGGGTTTAGGTAAAGGAATAGCGTGATTTTTAAACAGTAATCCCTGACTGCACGTCTTACAGAAAGGATGCGTTCAGGTTCGTCCGTCGATTTGTCAAGTGGTTCGCCTTGTGAGCGAGTCCTTGACATACAAATCGAAAAAGGGTTTCTGTTGCCTAGTCTAAACGCGCAACAGAAGAATCGTACTTAATTGACTAATCAGTCCCCGGCAACGGTGCCAAAAACTTGATCGGGACTTTATGAGTCTATTGGGATACTAACTGCAAGTATATAGTTTAGTCATTGTAGTTTTAAATGATTATCGAACCCACAGAGACTGAGGATCAATCGCGTAAGATCTAATGCTACAATTGTTTAACTAAGCGATGAATATTTGGTTTTGGGGGGGAAATAGTTTAATTAAAAATAATAGTAATAGCTATACCGGTATGTGATAGTCGGACTTCGGGAATTCGGTGAATCGCTTGGCATATAAAGTATTTCGGTAAAAACGAATTGTTTAAAAACCTGAGACATACACTCTCGTGTTCATGAAATAAGTCATGCTACTAAACCTAGTGGATGCACTTTAAATTTAATAACACTTTTTGAAAACAATTTGAGTTTAATTAATTTATTAAAACACTCTCATGTATTTAAAAATTAATGTTTCGTTACCACTATCTGGGTTGAACCCCAGCTCTCGCATGCAGGTTCTTGCCTTAATTAATTTCCCACTCTCGTGGCAAAATCGTGTTAATTATCCTCTCACTCTCGTGACAAGGGTAGTTAAATTAAATATGGAAATTGGAAACCAGAAATTATTTGTAAATGTTTTTAGCCAAGTTATCACTGAATTCTTTTGGTACTTAAGAGTCACATACCGGTACAATTAATTTAGCCGGACATAATATATTTAGTAACTATGCAATTTAAAATATAATCCATAAAAATAAATAACATAATACAAGAATAAATAAATATTAATTGCATAAAAAAACCTGGAAATAATGTTGTTATGGTAATCTTGGATGTTACAAATTCCAAATTCCTTGCGATTCAATCGATATCAATAATTGTGTTAATTCTTATATGAAGAATTAACACTCTAAAACTAATGCTGGAAATAAAAATTATAGTACGTGTAGAAAAGGTTCAAAAGCAAGAAAATAGAATAATTGCAGGAAAATAGAAATTTGGTTCTGGGAAAAATTCTTCGACCATCATCCATTGAACTACCACATATATATATAGAAGAAAATATTGCAGTTGAGAAAAACTTGGAAAAGGCTTGAGTGGAGAAAGACCCGGATGCATGGTTACTGAGTGGAGGAAATATCGGAGAAGAGTTCTGCCCTTAACGTTGCCCACGTCTCCACTAATTCATAATGTTGCCCTTTAAGCGTGTGACTGTCGTCACAAGGGGTGACGGTCGTAATGCGCTTAAATAGCGCATTACGCTCGTCAATGATGGGTGACGAGCGTTCTTCTAGTTAAGGAGGCGTTACGGTCGTCACAGGGTGTGACGGTCGTCACAGTTACAAAATTTGCAGACTTTGCAGATTTGGTTCTTTCTCTTCTGTTTCTTGGTTAGCTTCCTTCATGTGGTCCTTTTTCATTAATTTGAGTTGACAAATGTTGTACCTGTAAAAAGACACAAAAACTCGGAATAATCAGGAGTTAGACGACTCAATGTATTATAAAAATCGATAAAAAGCGTAGTAATTATATGATACGATTTCTCGTTATCAATACTCTCCTACTGAGGATAAGAGACCCTTGAACGATAAACGTCAATGTATATTGCTCCATAAAAAGCAAGGGACTTGATCTACTGGGGAATAAGCAGGCCTGATGATCAATCATCTCTTCAAGAAAACATAATAGGGCGAAACTCCCTAGGGAAAAACCGAAATTCACGGGGATTCAAACAATCAATCTCACTGGAGATAACACCACCAGGATGGAAATCTTCTCTTGAGAAGAAATATGTGTCTTGGGATAGAAGTTCCACTGGGGATATCTCAAACACCTTTTATTACCGGGGATAAAAGAGTTATGAATGGCACCATCATGTACACCACACTAGGGAGGCAAGATACCTGCTCCAATAGAAAAGAAAAATTTGCTTCACTGGGAAGAGAAAACTTGCTTCACTAGGGGATAAGGGCAAATTAATCCAGAGTATCCTTGAAATTCGGCTTCAACTAGGAATAAAGCTACCTCTTCCACTGAGTAATAGAGAAGCTTCAGATAGTGGCATCAAAAACACCAACTGCACTGGAAATAATCACTCCTGCAAGGCTCATATCACAAAATACTTGCACTGGAAAGAAGAAATCCATTCAAATCAGGCAGAAAAACTGCCTCCATATGAATACCATACCAGAATCTCCCATGGGTAATTGGGAATCTCTTCAAGAAAACTCGGATACAGGCAGATCGCACTGGAGAAAAGAGTGCAAACTTCACTGAGGAGTAGCATGTGTACTTTACAAGGAAGACAAGGGCTAATCTCACTGGGGGAACCGCAAAATTCCGCTTTCAAGGGTAATACGTCAATAATCTTTCAAGAAACCCAGAAAGAACACACTATAATGAAGAGGCAGAGTATACTTAAACGAGGGTACAACATCGTTGGAGATACATGATTTTATCCTTAGCATAAGTATGCATTCACTGAAGGAAAACAAATCCCATTCTACAGAAATCCTTATGCTGGTCGCATACGGACCCTTCTTGATTCACTTGCTGGTACGCTTTAACCATACATGCACCAAATGGGGATCACAATAACATGCCCCGATATGGGATGTCTACCGTAGCCATCATATCAGACACCTGAAATTTTAAGCAATTTCAATTATTGATATCATGTATTGTAAAGCTTTAAAGTTTTAAATGCAAAGTTAATCAAAAAAGTTGGACGTCTTTTGCAATCAAAACAGTAAAATAAAAACAAATTGGCACAATTTTAAATAAAAAACATTTTTATTGATTGATTGGCCTGTAAATAGGCATTTACATCAAGAAGTGATTCCTAAAAAGAGGTAATTTGATACAAAGCATATAGAGGAGAAAACAAACATGGCAATGTGAGTGTGGATTTATCGAGACTGACTCTGCTATAGCTCTTATGACCTCAAAGCTCCTTAGTATCTAGATTTCTGAATAAACTGATTATAGTGATACTTCCCAAACCAACCCAACAACAATGTATATTGATATTACATATGCAACACAGACTATATCATTTGCTTTTAATCCCTAACTTTTTCCTGGATCGCCCTTTTGGGTTTTCAATCCACTAGGATACCCTTTTTGGCTAAATTTCCTTTGACAGGTCCAACTTAGCGGGTGTACGATTATTTTTCACTCATTCACTCTTTCTTTTGTCTCTAACTTTTGCCCAAACCTTTGCTCGCTCTTTTAGGTTCGTCGGGATGCCTTTTTTGCCTGAGCCAGTCAACTCAGTGGTCATTTTATGCGAAGTACTTTTTCACTATGTCTGTGTTGACGGGGTGAGGGAAATCCTCTCCATCTATAGTTGTGAGCATCATAGATCCTCCTTTAAAAACTTTCTTTACAACATATGTTCCTTCATAATTAGGAGCCCATTTTCCCTAGTGTCTGTATTGTTAGGAGGAAAGATCCTCTTCAGAACAAGATCACCAGCTTGGAAATTCCTCATACATACCTTCTTGTCGAAAGCTTTCTTCATCCTCCTCTGGAATAACTGCCCATGGAAAATAGCTGTCAATTTCTTCTCATCAATGAGATTCAACTAATCAAATCTATTCTAAACCCATTCGGCCTCATCCAACTGTATATCCGTCATTATCCTTAAAGAAGGAATTTCCACCTCCATATGAAGGACTGCTTCCATGCCATATACAAGGGAGAAGAGGGTTGCCCCAGTAGAAGTACGCACAGTGGAACGATAACCATGTTTATAAAATGGCAACATCTTGTTCCAATCCTTATAAGTGACAACCATCTTCTGCACAATCTTCTTAATATTCTTGTTAGCTTCCTTAACCGCACCATTCATCTTAGGAGGGTAAGGAGAAGAATTGTGATGCTTTATCTTAAAACTTTCACAGAGCTCGTTCATCATCTTATTGTTGATATTCGACCCGTTATCAAGAATTATCTTCTCGGGAACCCCGTATCGACAAATGATATTATGCTTGATGAAATGATCAACCACCTGCCTAGTAACGTTGGCATAAGTTGCTGCTTAAACCCACTTGGTGAAGTAGTCAATGGCCACCAAAATGAAGCGGTGCCCGTTGGAAGCAGTTGGCTCAATCCGACCAATCATATCAATACCCCACTGTGATCGGTGGGAATGAGAACTGACTGTTTTTTAATGCTGGTTCGCGTTTGCGTTTGTTTTCGCAAAATGTCGCGGTAAGCAAGAGTCGCCACCGTCTTTTATTTTATCCAACAAGGAAAGGACAAAAGCACAGAAAAATTCCTTTTCGAGATTTTTCTCGGGTTCGGGAGGTAGATTATAGAAAGGGAAGGTGTTAGCACCCTTTCTATTCGTGGTTATCCACGGGCTCTTAGGTACTTGCTCACTATGTTTTCAAAAGTTTGCTTTTATTTGTGTTTGTGGGTTTTGAAAAGAGTTTTTGTTTGAAACTTCGATTTAACTCTTGCTTCTGTCCTCAAGAGTGTAATGAAGTGTTTTGAAAACATTGTTTGAAAAGTGTAAGTGTGAAAAGTTTTGTTTTGTTTTTAAAAGGAGCAAGTACTTAAGAACCTCTACCTACTCAAAAAGGAATTAAATTGTGCTAATGTCCTTTAGACAATGCTATCCCACTATTGAGGAGTAGGTAGCATCGTCGTTGGAGTTTTCGGGTCAATTCGATTTAAGGAACGTGTGGTCACTAAAGCAACATTAGGATGCTTTAGCGGTAACCCTAATGTCTTAGATCATTTTTATCGAGCCAACCGTTTCGAGGCAACTTTGATCTTTAGACAGGAGGGTGACCTCTAAGACTTCCTATACTCAATGACCACGTTTGAGGCAACCAAGTGAGGCGTACCCTAAGAGTGACATGTGCGAGTGTGTCAATTTTCAGTTTATATTATCTTTGCATGTCATGGTGAGCTACTGTTGATTTTAAGTTAAGAGTTAATCTTGTCATGCAATCCTAGTTAGCATACATCTAAACAGTTAATATATGTACAGGAATTTAAAGTGCGGGAATTGTAAGTCCTACGCTATTACAAGGCTTCGGGGAGGGGGATTATTTACATGTCCAAAAATTGGGGGAATAAAGCAGTAAAGTGTAAAAGTCTTAGTTTAAGATATTACAAACCAGTAGGCAATTATAATAAAATAAACGTGCGCGAATCTGAAAATAACCTCTAAAAATCTAAGAATAAAATCTTTTTGTTGTTTTATTTTATTTTGAGAAAATGATCTAAATCTACTTAATTTTAGTTTTGGAAAAAGTTAAAATAATTAAATGATTAATTGACAAAGTTAATTTAATAGAAAAAACTAGCCTAATGTTTTTTTATGTTTTTTGATTTTATATTTTAATGTTAATTAAAAAGATAGAAAGATGTCAATGAAAACAAAAATAAAATACAAGGGGGACCCTTCGATCCAGGGAAAAAAAGGAGTTTCGACCCAGGGAGGGAATGGAAGCTTCGATTGGGCCAGACAGTCAGGCGTGAGTAGCCTTCGATCCATGGAAGAGGATTGTCTTTTGATCATGGAGGTCATCGCTTTTGATCCAGGAGTGAGATGCCTCCTTCGATCCAGCATGCTAATGGGTTCGATCCAGAGAAGGGGTCTCCTTCGATCTGGGATGTTATACCTGCAAAAGTATGTTAGCAAAATAAAATACAGGGCCTGGGTATTGAATCTCAGGCCCTTCGATCCTGCGCTTGCTAGGTCTCTTCAGGCTATGTCTGCAGCAAATATTAGCAAACGATGGACATGGCCTGGGTGCCAAACCCAGGCCTCTTGATCCTGTCTAGGATAGAAAATCGACGGTAACAACCAGTATGGATGTATTATGCAAATATGAGGTTGGATATTTTACCCTTTCTTACCAGCAGATTGAACTTTTAATTTGGACGTTTCCTGGATGTAGGCACCTTCGATCTGAGCACTTGCTAGATGTAGGCACTTTTGATCTGAGGGCTTCTGGGCGTGGGCACCTTTGATCTGAAGGACTGCTTTGGCCTGGATCACTTCTGAAAATGTTGATAACTTTTGGCAGCGTAACTCCAATGTTTTTTGTTCTCCTGTTGTGTGTTTTTTTTCGTGTTGTTGTTCTGTATGCTGGCCCTGTATTTATATGAGTGTGGGGGTCTAGTAACGGCAAGAGACAGCATTTAATCAGGCCATTAAAGCCAGGAGACAAGAATCAGACACATTAAATTATTTCCTTTTTTTAAAATATTCATGTCTCTTTGGAATCTGGAATGAACCTGGACATGTTTTGATTTTCGAATGCCTTCAGGCCATGCTCTTCGATTGTCCTTGAGTTGCCTCCTTCGAATGGACTTCTCATGTACCTTTCGAATGAGCCTTCTGAATGCTTCTTCGAATGGTCTTGAGTTGCTTCCTTCGAATGGACTTCCCATGTATCTTTCGAATGGGCCTTCTGAATGCTTCTTCGAATGGTCTTGATTTGAACAGAAACACTCTGGTCGAATCAGCTCTTTAGGAACAGAAAAGGCAAGAATCTGGCCTTTAACTCAGGAATTAAATCCACAATCATCATTTAATTATTTCCATATTTGCAAGGGAAACATGCCATTTTCTCATGTTCAGTGTACCTGGACATGTTTTCTGAGTTCCCTTTGATGGCCTCTTCCAAATGGCCTGGGAGGTGTTCTTCGAATGGCCCTTGTCCAAATATCAATCGAAGGATCCCAATCGAAAGGCTTTGTTAACAGGCCAATCGAAAGGTGTTGTTTATGCCAATCGAAGGACATGGTTAATCATGCCTGTCGAAGCTGCCTTGACATAATTCCAATCGAAGTGCTTGTCCATAATGCCAATTGAAGTGCTTGCAGAATGCCAATCGAAAGGTCTTTCAGAGTGTCAATCGAAAGGTCTTTCAGAATGCCAATCGAAGTGCTTGTCCATAATTCCAATCGAAATGCTCCTTCAGAATGCCAATCGAAAGGTCTTTCAGAATGCCAATCGAAATTCTCCTTCAGAATGTCAATCGAAAGGTCTCTCAGAATGCCAATCGAAATGTACCTAAAGCACCACTCAAAAATTTTCTTTTTCCTTAGGCAAGAGTTTGTGATCAACCATGCAGGGGGAAAACTTTGGAAAACTTGAGAGGGCAAATTTTGGGGTGCAACACCCACATTGCAAATGGATAAGGTTAATTCAAGACATTCAGATGGTTGGGCGACACATGCATTTTGTCGGCATAGATATGACATTTGTAACAGATCTTGGAATGATTTTAGAAATCGTTTTCCATTGGTTACCAATAGTAACCAGCTCTCAAGATTTTCTTGGATATAGTATGCCCACTGGAATGCATTCCAAAGGAACCTTCATGAATTTCTTCTATGATCTTATTTGCTTCGTGTGTATCCATGCATCTGAGCAAAACAGAATCATAGTTTCTCTTGTACAAAACATCCCCATCGAGGAAAAACTTGGTTGCATATTTTCACAGAGTCTTATTATCAGTGACAGAAGCATCCTCTGGATATTATTTCGTTTTGAGATATCTCTTGATATCATAAAACCATGGTTTCTCATCAACAACATCTTCTTCTATTTCATAACAAAATGTTGGCTCATCCAACCTTAAAATTGTGATAGAGGGGGCTTCATTTGCCCATCAGACTTTAAACATGGATGACATAGTATCCAAATCATCTACTAAGTTGTTCTCTTCCCTTGGAATATGATTGAAAGTAATCTCATCAAAATATGGGGTCAGCTTCATCACATGCTCATGATACGAAATCAGATTCAGGTGAGGAGTTTCCTAATCTCCATTGATTTGACTAATCACAAGAGCAGAATCCCAATATACTTCTAAGACCTTAATTCTAAAATCAATGGCATCTTGAAACCCAAAGATACAAGCTTCATACTCAACCATATTGTTAGTACAATCAAACAAAATTCTAGCAGTGAGAGGAGTATGGAAACCTTCAGTAAAAATAATCACAGCATCGACACTATTACCCAATGCATTGGAGGCATCATTGAACACCATCGTACATCACAATCCTGGTTTGGGTCCTTCCTTTGGGCCTGGAATATTACAATTGTATAAATACATGATGTCTTCATCTGGAAATTCAAACTTCATCGGCTGATAGTCGTCTTCCACGGGCTGGTGAGCAAGATGATCGGCCAACACACTACCTTTGATAGCTTTTTGGGTAGTATACTGGATGTCATATTCTGTTAAAATCATCTGCGAATGGGTTACTCTTCCCATGAGAGCTTTCCTTTCAAAGATGTACTTGATTAGATCCATCTTGGATATCAAGAGAGTAGTATGAGTCAACATATACTGTCTGAGACGCTTTGCTGCCCACGTGAGTGCGTAAAAATTATTTTCTAGAAATGAATACCTCGACTCACAATCATTGAATTTCTTGCTCAGGTAGTAGATGGCATGTTCCTTTCTACTCGTCTCGTCATGTTAACCGAGTACACAGCTCATGGAGTTTTCCAACACTGTCAGATACATTATCAAGGGCCTACCTTCCACCAGAGGCGAAAGAATTGAAGTTCCAGCAAATATTCTTTAATTTTATCAAATTCCACTTGGAAATTGTTATTCCACTTGTCTGTCTAATCTTTTTTCAACAATTTGAAAATTGGTTCACAAGTGGCTGTAAGATGAGAGATGAATCTAGCAATATAGTTCCATCTTCCGAGAAAACCACGATACTCTTTCTCTGTTTTCAGCACAGCATTTCTTGTATAGCTTTTATCTTGCTAGGATCAACTTCAATTCCTTTTTATCTTACGATGAAGCCCAACAACTTTCCTGACCTTACCCCGAAGGTGCATTTGTTTAGATTCGGCCTCAGCCTGAACTTCCTTAATATTTCAAACAGTTTTAAGAAGTTGACAAGATGTTCCTCTTTTGTCTGGGACTTGGCAATTATATCATAAACATATACTTCAATCTTCTTATGTATCATGTCATGAAAAAGAGTGACCATTACACGCTGATACGTTTCCCTTGCATTCTTCAAACCAAAGGGCATCACTTTGTAGAAAAATGTTCCCTAAGGTTTAATAAAAGTAGTCTTCTCCATTTCTTCTGGCGCCATCTTAATTTGATTGTAGCCAGAAAAACCAACCATGAAGGAAAACACCTTAGCTTGAGCAGTATTGTCAACTAGAATATCAATATGAGGGAGCGAAAAATCATCTTTAGGCAGAACCGACTGTTTATATACTGGTTTGCATTTTGTATTCGCAAATGTCGCGTTAAGCAAGAGTTGCCACCGACTTTTCTTTTATCCAAATTAAGGAAAGGGTGAAAAAACAGAAAAATACCTTTTTCGAGAGTTTCTGAGTAAGGGGGGTAGATTATGGAAAGGGAAGCTGTTAGCACCCTTTCCATCCGTGATTTTCCATGAGCTCTTAGGTGCTTGCTCATTTTGAAAATTGTTTTTGTGTTTGTGTGTTTTGAAATATTTTTTTTTGTTTGCTTTATGGTAACTCTTGTATCATTCCTCAAGAGTGTGATAAAGCGTTTTTTGAAAGTAGTTTTTGAAAGTGTGAAAGTGTGAAAAAAGTTGTTCTTGAGAAAGTACCTAACAGTTATCTACCTACGCGAAAAAAGATTTTATTTTCTTCCTATCCTTTAGATAGTGTTATCCTACTATTAGTGAGTAGGTAGCCCTATCGTTGGATGTTGAGGTACTATCGAAAGGGACACTATGGTCGTTGAAGGCAACATGTAAGGATACCTTAGTATTTCGAAGGGACTGTCATCATATAGGCAACATCGAGGGGACAAGATCATTTACCGAAAGGCAATTCGAGGGACGTTTAGGGACCATGATCTTTTATGATGACTTTTATACCGAGGGTCTTTGCTAAGATATCCCTACGTTCGAGGGACATGACCATTTCCGAGGCAACCGAGTGAGGAATACCCTAAGGATGCAAGTGTGAGAATGTGTTTTTTCAGTTATTTATCTTTGCAGTAAGGTTTGCTAACTTTTATTTTCAATCTTAAACTATTGTACAGGAAATGTAAAGTACAGAAAATAAAAGCAGAAACATAAATCCTAAACTATTACAACGCTTTGGGACAGTTACATAAAAAAAGAGATGCAAGAAAATAAAGTGCGGAATTCTAAATCTAAAACTATTACATCCAGGATCAGTTATAATATTAAAAAAAAAAGGGAAAATGATAAACGCGCGCGAGATAAAGATGAACATCTAAAAACCTAAGAAAATGCTAAGTAAACAAAAGAAAATCTTTTTTTTTTGTTTTTGTTTTTGTAAAGAAAACTATTAAATAAAAATGAGGAAGATTAAGTTTTAATCCTAATTAATTAAATCAATGCAAACAAAGACTAATCCTAATATTTTTTTTGTGATTTTTAAGAAAATATTTAGATAAAAAGAATCTAAGTCTAATTACTTTTGAATTAATAAAAATAAGGTCCAAATAATTAATTAAGTTAATTTACAAAGTTAAGGTTAATTCAAGAAAAACCTAAGTCTATTTTATTTTAATTAAAAAAAAGAAAAATTAAAGTTTAATTAATTAATTGATTAAAGAAATTAATTACATTAAAATATTTAATCATATTTTTTGTGATTTTTTGATTATTTATTTGCTGATAAAAAAAAGTAAAAAAAAAGAAATAAATACTAACAATATAAAGAACAATTAAATGGTCCAGGATAAAAAAATTAAATGGGGGGTGCAAAGATTGAAGTTGGTTAGGCCCAGCTGAAGGGAGCCCAACCTCATCTGGATCCAGTGAGGAGATATATTGAGGGCGCATGGTAGTATTCACATTGGAGGCGCTAGATCTGGATCAAGCGTTGATCTGATGACTCGGATTGATGGTCCATGATACACTTCTAGCCATGTGGAATGCTGGATCTTGTATGAAATATTAAGAAAATGGAAAATGTTGGACCTGGGATTCGAACCCAGGTCCTTTCTCTCACGCGCATGTTCCTTTGCCAATTGAGTTGTATGGTCATTCAATAATCCAAACAACAAGATAATATTATATACAAAAATTAGTCAAAAGTATTAAAAAAAATAAAAATGCACGCTGGATTTGAATGAGCCAGTAGGGGTCTGCCACGCATTCATCTCCTTCCTCCCTCCGTCTTCTTAGGTAGAAATACCTATAGTGACAGATTTTTGTCCGTCACTACAGCCTTTGCACCCTGAAATAAGCCAAATTTGCAATAGAAATTATATGTGAGGCCATGAATCGAATGGCCTCACTCTCCTGAGCGTGATGGTTCCCCTGTTTAAGCCTAATTTTTGCCAATGTAAAAACGCCCAAATCTAAGATTTAAACCCTAAAAATGGTAACGCACAATTCCTGCATCAAAAACTCAATCCCACCCTATAGGAAGCTTGCAAATGATCAATAAACCAGAGATGCATGGTTAAATGAAATTATATGAATTATACAAAAAAAATTTTGAAAACGAAGATGATATACTGGTTTGCATTTTTTGTTTGCAAATGTTGCGGCAAGCAAGAGTCGCCACCGACTTTTATTTCATCCAACAAAGGAAAAGGAAAAAAGAACAAAAAAAACCTATTTCGAGATGTTTCTGAGTACAGGGGGTAGATTATAGAAAGGGAAGGTGTTAGCACCCTTTCTATCTGTGGTTTTCCACTAGCTCTTAGGTACTTGCTCATTTTTTAAATTGTTTGTGCGTGCTTGTTTTAAAAAGATTTTACTTCTTGGTGACTCTTGTATCAGTCCTCAAGAGTGTGACGAAGTTTGTTTTGAAAATTGTTTTGAAAAGTGTTTGTGTGAAGAAAAAAATTTGTTTGAGCAAGTACCTAGGAACTAATCTACCTACTCGAAAAAAGTCTGTTCGTTTTCCTTTAGACGGCGTTATCCTATTATTAAGGAATATGAACCACCGTCGTTGGAGTTTAAAGGGACATTCGAAGGGACGAAATGGTCTCTGAAGGCAACAAATAGAAATACCTTAGCCTTTCGAAGGGACTATCATCATAAGATCAATTCGTAGGCAACTCGAGGGACAAGTAGGGACTATGATCTTTATGAAAATTTTGAATCGCGGGTCATTGCTAAGGCATCCCTACATTCGAGGGACACGACCATTATTTCTGAGGTAACCGAGTAGAGTAAACCCTAGGAGTGAGCATGTGCAAGTGTATTATTTCAATTAATCATCTTCGCACAATTAGGGTTTTCTACTGTAAAAATCATTTAGTTTTTCTTTCCATACAATCCTATTAACATACATATAAGCAGTTAAATAGCTGCAAAAAATTAAAGTGCGGAAAAGAAAACCTACCTATTAAAAGGCCTCGGGGAACGGGTTACATAACCAAACTGGGAACTAAGCAGTAAGTAAAAAGCGGTAAAATAAACACTAATTAAAAACTATTACAAACCTCGAAATAGTTACAATAATTGGAATTATAAATAAATAAATAAATGCGTGTGAGACGAATTAAATATGAGAATCAAAAATCCAAATTCGATGGAAATCAAAGAAAATATTTTTGTTATTTTTTGATTGAGAAAATTAAATATTTTCAAATTAAACCTAATTTTCTAATTGATTTTATTTAACAAAATAATCAACGTTGAAATAATTAAAATAATTAATTTTCAAAAATTGATTTTTTATTATAAAAAAACCTAATTCTATTTTTTTGATTTTTTTTTATTTTTATAATTATTGAAAAAAATGATTTTTTAAAATAATAAAATAAATAAACAAAATAATAAAGTAAAAAGAAAACAAAGAAATGGGCTTGGCTGAAAGCAAACTGGGGGGTGTAGTGCCTGAATTTGGCTAGGCCCAAGCTGGCTGGTCGCCCAATTGCCCAACGCTTGATTCAGTGAGGCTTGCTTTAGAGGGTCCACCATGGGGGTGAATTGTTGGGCGTTGGATCTGGATCTGGGATGATCCCGTGGTTGGATCTGAGGACGTATGATACTCTTGTGAAGGTGAGGCGCATGGGATCTGAAAAGAAATATTTAGAAAACAAGAAAATGCCTAGACATGGGATCGAACCCAGGTCCTCTCACTTACACACATGCTTCGTTTCCAACTGCGCTAGGATGTTAACTTGTCAATATAATAACAATAACATATCTTATATGAAACAAGGTGATTAACTGGAAAGAAAAATAAAAGCATGCGCTTATTCAAAACACCCAATGGGATCAAGCCACATATCTTCTTCTTCCTTCCTCTATCGTGTTAGATAACAACCCTTTACCTACAGACGATGTCTGTAGCTACAACCCTGCGTCATTCAAAAATTAAGTACAAGCAATATAAATTCCCATGGAGACCATGAATCAACTGGGCTTGAAGCCCTGAACACCATGGTACCCACGTCTAGCCTTAATTTTGTCTGCATTAAGAAACCCTAAAATGGAGCTTGAAACCCTAGGAATGGCATTTCGTGATTCATGTACCCATACTCAAATTAAACAATCCAGATATGTTGCATACATGATAATAAACATGAATATGTATTTAGAACATGTTTATGATGCCAAAATTAATGAAAACGATTTTCAAAAAAATAGCAAACCATGAGACTTGATGAGCGTGATTCTGGATGTTTCAGGCCTTGAGGATGATTGGGATAGCCTTAGAAAATGTCTAGGAGTGGATTGCTGGCCTTGAAATTGCTTGAATTGGTCTATGGAAGAGAATCTGATCTTCACTTTTCGACAAAAATTGAAAACTTGGTTCTTGCTCTTGGAGGCAGTTGCGCGCCTGAATTCTCTTTCTTAGGGTTCGCGGTGATCTTGTATATGTATGGAATCAAATTAGGTCATTTGTTTTGGCAAGAATCCAAGATATGAATGTGTTTTCAATTTGCTTCCATTCTTTACAATTGTGGAGATTCTCTCCTTTCATGGCATGGCACGATCTTGCTTGGCTATTGACAGCACATGAGATCTTCATTCAATGAAAAAAAAACATCCCTAAAACAAATTATATGATTTGTTTTGATTTTATTTGATTTTATTTCAATTTTAAATGAATTAAATCACAATAAATTAAATAAATAAGTGAATGAGGCATGGAGTGGTTCATGGGTCTTGGACCGTGTTAGGAACAAGCTCCAAACTTGAAAAGATAGGCCCATGTGGGAAAAAAATGCAATTTTGGGCATTGTTGACTTTGTGCAAATTTCCAAAAATGGCCAACTTTGACAATGCATATCTCTCTCAATTTTGACCCTATGAGGGTGTTCTTGGACTTTTTAGAAAGCTTAGGATTTCCCCTAAACAACCCATTTGGTTTCATCTCAACTGGATCTTCCATGTTCATGTGAGAAGCTTTGACCCAAAATGTGTTTTTGTTGACTTTTTGAAAGGACCTATAATGTCTGAATTTATATATTTTCATGAGTGCATATTTTGAACTTGAGGGATTAAGATGAGTTGTAGGAGATTGAATCCTCTTTAAAGTATGAAGAACTTATGCTTAGTCAACGTTTGGTTGACTTTTCCTGAGAAACCCTAATTTAGCAACTTTTGGGTTTTGATGAATTTGGGGCATTCCTTGAGGAATCATGATCAACCCTTGATAAAATGATGGATATAAATTCAAAATGTTGATGTTGACCAAAAATCTTGAAGTTTGACTTTATATGGGCCACAGTTAACTTTTGACCTAGTATAGTTGATTTTCATGCATCTGAGCAATTGACTGAGCAAACTTCTTGTGTAAGGCGTGAAACTTGACATGGATGATCTTGAGAACATATTAGAACCATGGAAGGAATTTGTAACTTTTGGAGTTCACACATCTTGATAAAAATGGAAACCCTAGTTTGAGGTACATTGCCTTAGGAGAGAGTTTGTCTGGTCAACTCTTGGGCATCCTTGAGCAAGTTGAAGACCTCAATGGTCATGTAATGAGTAAAATGAGAGGGAAAATTTTGGGGTACAACAGCTGCCCTTGTTCAATCTTCTTAAATCTGAGGATGAAGATTGGTTGTCTGCCTTTCGTAATCTGAACGTGGAAGATGATTGAACACTAGAGTGTCCAGAAATTTGCACTCGCATGAAGTGATACTTGATTTGGTGATATAGGGAATGGGCTTACAGATGCCATTTGGAATTTTCTTGAGAATCGTCGAAGATGGGCTTAACGATGCCATCCAGAAAATATATCGGTTTCCTGAAAGATTCCTTTGCGAGAATTCCTGTACCTACCGTTGAGGAGGACTTTGCTGGAGAATTTTAATTCACGTCTTGGAAATAGAGGCAACAAGTTGCGGTTGTCCATTACTCTACTGCGGAATTAACTCCAGCTTGAGGAAGTGGAAGTGAACTGCATATCTGGTCAGGGTCTAGGCTGCACATCGACTTATTGGGGAAAGGTGAAAACGACCGTAGCTGGTCGGGTCCAGGTCTTATCGTGTTATAAACTATCTTCTGGAGATGAAAGAGAAGGAACCTGGATGGTAAGGTTACTTCGAAATGAAAGCCTGGATAGTAGGGCTATGAGAAGGAACCTAGGTCGTAGGGTTACTTCGGAATGAAAGCCTGGATAGTAGGGCTGTAAGAAGGAACCTGGATGGTAAGGTTACTTCGGAATGAAAACCTGGATAGTAGGGCTATGAGAAGGAACCTGGGTCATAGGGTTACTTAGAAATGAAAGCCTGGATAATAGGGTTGTGAGAAGGAACTTGGATAGTAGGGTTACTTCAACATGAAAGTAGGGATAGTAGGGCTATGAGAAGGAACCTGGGTCGTAGGGTTACTTCGGAATGAAAGCATGGATAGTAGGGTTGTGAGAAGGAACCTGGATAGTAAGGTTACTTAGGAATGAAAACCTCGATAGTAGGGCTATGAGAAGTGTTGTACCCCAAAATTTGCCCTCCTCTTTTTCCACAAGAAATCACAGCTTCGGGCGTTTCCTGATTTTTCAAATTGGCGTAAGAATCAGTCAAACAGACTTTTCTTATCAGTCAGACAAATTTAGGGTTTTCTTTGATTTTAAAGCAGTTCAGGCAGATTGCTAAGGTTTGTTTGAGTTTGACTCAGGATTTGATCAGGCAGGCGCTTCTGTGAAAATTAAGACAAGAATCAGGGTTTTGTGCGCGCAGAAAGAATTAATCCTACAGCTCTTTTCAGTTTACTCTGAGACTTGGATTGAGGCATTTGAATCAAAAACTGGCAGTATTTTGTTTAATCAGTAAAGGCTAAAGCATTTGATTTGAGATGAGATGAAAGCTGAGGTACTTAAATTGAGAATCTACAGTGTCTGATTTGATCAGTAAAAAGATAAATATCAGGATATTGGTTTAATTAACTGTGCATTATTTAATTGGAGCGCCAGTGTTTATTAATTATTTTTCTAAGTCAGAATAATTGGATACTTCCAGTTATTTTAATTTAAGAAATTCAAATAATTAAATGAACATTGAATTGAAAGAAGAATTAACTGATCAAAAGGTATTTTTATTTCATCTTTAATTATTTGTTACAATTGTTATTTAAATACAATATTTATTTACAAAGTATTTATAATAATAATGGTTACAATAATTAAAATTGAAATAAACTATGTCCTAAATTTCCTAATCTTCATTCTTCTATCCAATGCTCCCTTGTTGCTCATTTATTTTTCATCTGCAAAACAAGTAACAAAAGAAAAGTCAAAAGCATATAAAAGAAACAGACAGTTAATTCATCATTAAAAGCAACTGGCCGGAATCAGTTTGCCCTCTCTGCAAATCACGAGATTTCTCCCGGTTCACAAAGAGGGATGAAAGAGGCTTGCAAAAGAAAAAGACATGAAATGCACAAAAGTTTTAATTGCACAAATTCAAAATGGTCAAACAAATTGCATACTGCATAAATCCAAAATTTGTCAACCAAGTTTCCAAACAGCATGTACAAGTAAAGGCAAACTGAATTACATTTTCAAACTAAGCCAAAAGCTGTCAAAAATTGTCCAAGGATATCAAAATATCAACAACTCCAAAAGCTGTCAAAAAAGGTACATAAAGTATGCAAGAAATATGGAATTATGCAGAGGAAAACAATATTGCAAACAATATTCAAGTCATCATTTTCCATGGCCAGTTTGCTTTTTCAGAAAGAAGACAAAAATTAAGCAAAAAAAGTGCTTTTCTTTAATCTGGAGAGAGAAAGAGAGAGGAAAGCAGCTTACAGTACAGCAGGCTAGAGGCTAAGCAAAAGATATAAACAGGATGTATCAGAATACATAGAGAAAAGAGGCAGATAATATGCAGCAGAAGTGATCACAAAGAGTGAAAATCTCAAGCCTTGCAAACCTGTCCAAAGATTTGACCAAGAGCAAATATACAAAAATATAACACCTCCTGCCCTTAAAAGACAAGAAGGCAAAGATCCTGAAAAGATATACAAAAAGCCAACAACCTGCATAAGATACATCAGAAACCACACAAAGAAAAAAGGCCTCAAGCTTGCATCCTGCCCAAAACTGTGACAAACTCACAAACCTTAAGCATTTAAACATACAAGCCCAAAGCCTCCAAAACCTGTAATCTCCACCAAAACACATCAACCTTTCAATAACCATTCAAGTCTAAAACCTACTGAAGCCAGTTTAACCTGTCAAAGCCTTCACCTGCTAAATTGTTTCAAACACCAAAACAAATACCCAAACAGCCAAGCAAGAGCCCAGACCTGCATCAAACCTCAAGGCCCTCCCGCCTGTAACTTGTTTTCAAGCATACAAAGCCTGAACCCCAAACTAGAATTGCAAGCTCAACCTTCAAAACCCTTTCCAAAAAAAACCAGAATCAATCCAACACAACACACCAAATGCCTCAACATATCAAACACTAAGCATTTCTAAGCAACCACGCCCTCAGAATGCAATCATCATAGGGCAACAATACTCATAAAAATACAACTATACTCAACAACCACATCCATATTTCTCATCACTTAGAAGCATTCAAGAGCAAGCAAGCATATCAGTAATCAAAAATCTCATACAAAGCATCATTGAAGGCAACTGAAGCGAAGTTCACAAAGAGGAAAAGAAGTGTCAAAGCTAGGCATCAAGCAAGCATACAAAGCCATCATACAGAAGCGAGGCAAACAGAGAAGAAGAAAAGAAGTGATCAAACTAGGTTTTCAGTTTTTTTCATCACAAAACCTAAAAAGCAATATAAAGATACCAGTTTTTCCAAGAAAAGCGCGCATCATCACCGAGCCTCCGCCTTGGCCGCCTGAGCGCCTCCACGTCCACCATCCTCCTCCAAAGAAGGAAGTATCTTTTCTTCTCTCCTCAATCAGAACACAAACAATAACATAAAAGAAATCAGAAACATAACTAAAACTTACAAGATATGAACTAAAACCCTAACGCGATCGCTACCTTGTACAACACCACTAGAACAACCCATGGAGGGAGAAGAAGTGGAAGCTGCGCTGGTTGGCCCTAGGCGGAGGAGGGCTCAGTAGCTATGGCGAAGGAGGCGAACAAAGATGAAGAGGACGAAGCAAACGGAGCCTCTGTAACGTTCAAACCCTAGCTCATTCCCAAATGAAAACAAAACTGAAACCCTTGCAATTTGTAAAAACAATGGGCCTTGCCCTTCAAAACGCCTAAGCCCATTCGTTTCTTTCCAAGAGCACCCCCCCTTTTTGCTTCTGTTTCCCTTGTTTCAACTTAGGCCTAAAACCCTTAAAGCTCATTCTATCTTTTCCTTCATTTTTTTGTCCTTTTTTAATACATATAAACTAACATCTTTTTTATCTTTTTTATTTTCATAATTTAAACTAATATATACTATTTTTGTTTATAAGTAAAATAATACATTGATTTCTTTTTCTTGTAAAAATCTTACTAATATTGTTTACCCTACTTAATACATAAATATTAGATTTCTTTTATTGTTAGGTTTAAACGACTTTTTTTTACTTTTGAACTTTTTTTTAATTAATAAAAAGAACCTTTGTACATAATTAACTTAAAAAAAACATTAACATTAATACATGAAGAATAGAATTTCTTAAAACCATTTTCTTTTCTTTTCTTGAAATATTTTGTTTTGTACATATTAACAAAATACAAGAATACAAAATTAAATAAACAAAACACTTAATTTTTCATTAAATTCACATCTCGACTTGTAAATAACCCTTATACATTTACACATACACTTAAACAAATACATTTACAATACACATTTTATCTTTCTTATACATTGATATATTTGCTTGTCCCATTTTACATTGCTATTGCTTTACATTTGAGATGGCGATTGATTCGATTTGGTTGTAATTATTTAGATACTACCCTCCTATAAGTCTCATCCCCCATTTGTAACTAATTGTACCCCCATCCCCGGATACTCATTTGTAATAGTTTAGGACTTTAAATTCCCGCAATTTATCGCTTTCAAATTATACCATGGTTAGACCTAGGGTTTGTATGTACATAAAACCAAACGCTAGATAACCTAATACAAGACAAATACATGAAATCAATACACAATCACACTTGCACCCCTAGGGTAATCCCGCTTGTTGGCTTCCAAAATGGGCGATGCTTGCACGTCGAGTTTCTTTGGCAAAAAACATTTCAAATGATCTGAAGTCCCTCGATGACGCTTTCGAAAGTTTCCTATCAAAATGATCATAGTCCCTTCAAGCAAATTGCCAAAGACACTTGGCACCATTGCATTCATGGTCCATACGATGACCCACGCCTGTCCCGTTAAACATCCTAAACGCAAGATTGCCCACCAAATACAATGGTGGAACAAAATTGTTAAAAGGGTTAAAACATGAGAAAAACCTTTGAGTACAATAGGGGTAGATAAACTCTTAGTTACTTGATCAAACTTGCAAAAACACTTGCCTACTTTTCAAACCACTCCAGAAACACTTTCAAAAACAAACTTTCAAAAAAACATTTGAAACATATTTTCGAAAAGATACACACCTTCGTATATACTCAAACACGAGTCATTACGATGGTTGCCGAAACTAAGGCGTCTATTTCAAAACATTTTTCAAAACACACACACCACAATTTCAAAGCAATTGAAAAAATCAAAGGCAAGTGATCTAAAACCAAGTAACTAAGAGCCCATGGATAACCATGGATGAAAAGGGTTCTAATACCTCCCCTTTTCATAATCTACCCCCCGAACCCACGAAACATCTCAAAAGGTTTTTCCTGTGCTTTTTAACCTTTCCTTTAGGATAAAATAAAAAGTCAGTGGCGACTCTTGCTCAACCGAACAAGTGCGAAAACAAACGCAAAACCTCAAGTCAGTTCTCCCACCGTATCACAGAACTGGCGACTCTGCTGGGGATTATTTTAAAAAAGGTGGGGTTACCTTAGGGTTTTAGATCACCCTCTTGCATGATTAATTGTTTGCTTTGATTGCTTTACCTTTGTGGTTCTCTTGTTTGGGCTTGAAATCCTACACCCGGATTTGGGGAAACATTTATAGATAGCAATACATTGTGGAAACTGTGCGGGGTATACCGACACGGTTGAAGCAATAGCTATATTAGTGCGACATATTTGTGAGTACCGGTAACCCTTGAGTTCAATCAAGGAGAGTACGGGGCCACTGAGTGATGTCACTAAGCACTAATGAACTAGAACCTTACTTGACCATCTTGGCCTTTTATTAGGGGTAGTGAGATGACCGGCTTTGGTGCAGTCCGAAGTTGGTAGATACTCGATACTACACTCATTGAGGATTATTTTCTTGGAATATTTTGGTCACTAGTTAAGTGGCTAAACCAAAACAATGAACATGGAAAACAATCCAATGATATTGAGCTCCTTAGAACCCGGTTACTATTTATAGGACAGGTTTTTAAGCCAACTACACTTAAGAGGGTACTTACCTATGAAACCCCATGCAAGCCTGAAACTAGGGTTTTGTGTGATTTGCTTGTACATGTGTTTTGCATACATCATAAAACATCATAAAGCATCATATGCATCCGCTAACCATTTCAAGGGTTTGGATCTTCACCTTTGTTCTTGTTTTGTAGGTCATGGAAATTCCTCGCAGGAAAACTATCCAAGTCAACCTTGTGAGAATCCCTCCTCAACTCAAGGAGCTCACATCCAGAATTCCCGAAAGCTCTCCCTTCAGTGAAAGACATGGTAGACTGCTCAGCCTAGTCAACACCAGCATTAAAGAGGACGTGATGAAGGTTTTGTTCCAGTTCTTTGACCCCCTTCACCATTGTTTCACATTCCCCGACTACCAATTAGTGCCCACTTTGGAGGAATTTTCTCAAGTCCTGAGAATTCCTATCCTTAATCAACTACCTTTCAATGGTACGGAACAGGAGCCAAATCCTGAAGATGTTGCTCAAGCACTACACTTGCAACCATCCGACATCAAGGGGCATTGGGAAACTAGAAGCGGTGTCAAAGGCTTCTTGGCAAAATTCTTGTTTGAGAAGGCACAAGAGTGTTAGAATTCCTTGGATCTACAAGCCTTTAAAGAAATAGTGGCACTCCTCATTTATGGGTTGGTCTTGTTCCCAAATCCTGACCATCTTATAGATGTCAACACCGTCAAGATCTTCTTATCCAGGAATCCCATACCAACATTGCTTGGGGACATCCTCCACTCATTTTACACACGAACAATGAGAAAGAGAGGTGTTCTCATGTGTTGTACTCCTCTCCTTGCAAGGTGGTTTATTTCGCACCTTCCACAATCTGTTTTGAAGAACGACCAAGGCCTAAGGTGGTCACAACGGTTGATGACCCTCACTCACTCTGATGTACATTGGTGTTCTCGGTTCAGAAAAAGTGTCATCATCGTCGATCATTGTGGAGAGTTCCCTAATGTTCTATTGCTTGGTATTAGGGGAGGAATTACCTACAACCCTTGTCTGGCTTTGAGACAATTTGGACATGCACGGAGGGAAGGCCCTCACGACATGCTGATTCCTGACATAGTTTTTGACTTCGACAACGATGCGCAAGGACTTCGTCAAAGATTCATCAGAGCTTGGAGGATGCCTAACAAGGTAGACAGCAAAACACTGGGGCACAAGAATTCCATCCCTCTTGAGCCTTATCTCAAGTGGGTCCGAACCCGAGCCCAAAGTCTAATGATGCCTTACCCTCATATTATCCCTGTGATTAAAGAGCCCGTCAAGGAAGGTGAGGTTCCCTACACCATCTTATATCCTGACATGCCAACGTCATGGGAGGAGATGCAGAAGAGTTGGATTCAACTCAAGGAAGAAAGGGATACTTTTGAAGCCAGCTTCTACGCCAGCGAGAAGAAGGTTTTGGAGCTTACCAGCCGACTCCATGACGAAGAAACCCTCAACACCTACATCGCGCCAAAGAGGATGCGCAACATCTTTTTACCATGAGAAGTTTTTGTAATATTTGGCCCATGGGGCATTTATGTACTAACAAAATTTCTTCTTATTAATATGACGTGTGTTCTTTTTGTCTGCAACAATTGTGAACTTCTAAATCCTTGAATGCATTGCATAAATAAGCATATCATTCATCATGTGCATAAGCAGGTCTCCACACCAAGTTTCCTTATCTTTCTGCTGTTTATTTCAGTAAGATGGATCTCGAACAGACGGTCAAAGATCTACAGTCTCAAAACTCACAGTTTTAGCATATTCTGATGACCTTGGCAAAGGGTCAGGAGGATCTAAAAGCCCTGCTTGGGAACAAAGAGCAAGTGAAAAAGAAGAAGAAGAGAGTCGGGGTGGCTACCCTGGGAAGAAGGTTTGAGGGTGAAGCCAGAAGAGTTCTTGAATTTCCCCCTACATCTGAAGAAGGAACCAGTAAAGGAAAAGGGGCTACAGTACCTTCCGAATCCGAAGTTGAAGAGGAAGAGGCGGAAGAAGACGAAGACTACTCAGAACAACAATACCTGCCGACCGATGACAAGTACAAGAGTTTGGAGGACAAGTTAGCAGCCATGGAGCTGCAGAGAGTTCCAGGCTTAGATTTCGAAGATTTGGGATTAATTGTTGGAATTGTGATCCCCCGAAGTTTAAAGTGCCAGTTTTTGCAAGATATGATGGGATGTCTTGCCCGAAGATGCATCTAAGGTCGTATGTCCGAAGAATCCAACCTCACACGTCTGACAGAAACCTTTGGGTACACTTCTTTCAGGATAGCCTGTCTGGCACAAAGTTGGATTGGTTCTACAATCTTGAGAGATCAGAGGTACATAGTTGGGAGGATCTGGCAGCTACTTTTTATCGCCAATATCAGTATAACTCTGACCTGGCACCAACCTGTACTCAGCTACAGAGTATCGGGATGGCCTCAGGTGAGGGATTCAAGGAATATGCCCAGAAGTGGCGCGATCTGGACGGAAGAGTGCAGCCACCTCTTTTTGATAGAGAGCTTGTTGATATGTTCTTGGGGACCCTGTCTGGTCCATTCTTTAATCATCTGATCGGTAGCTCTTCCGCAGGGTTTACCGAATTAATTCTGACTGGCGAGCAGGTAGAAGCCGATATCAAGAATGGGAAGATTCAGAAGGATGCCTCTGCATCTACAACTGTTAAGAAATCATTTACGGCGAAGAAGGAAACGGTTTTTGTGTATTCTCAGAGAGGAGTAGGAAGAAATGAGCGTCGGGCGACTGTGGGGGGCGTGATGATCCAAAATCCATCAAATGATCAACCTCGCAATAACCAGTCCAGACCTAAACAGCAATGGGGAGAACGGCCACCACGGCAGTTCACCCGCATCAATATGACACCTGTGCAAGTTCTTCCACATTTGTGAATTTGAATCTCACCAAGATTAGGGAAGCACCGAAGACTGTGAATACTGCTTCACCGTACTATCATCCCAATGCTAAATGCGCCTACCATTCCGATAGCGTCGGACATGACACAAACGATTGTTGGGCGCTAAAAAATAAAATCCAAGACTTGATAGATGCAAGAGAGGTGGAGTTCGATGCTCCAGAGAAGCCAAACGTGATATCTACTCCGATGTCAAAGCATGGTCGAAATGTCCATGCTATTGAGGAAGATTTGTATGTGTCTGATGTCAATGACCTGATAAACCCGCTGTTAACCATCAAGTTAAATCTGCTAAAAGCCGGGATTTTCCCGGGATGCAAAGAAGACTGCTACTGTTGTTACTCTCTGCCATTTGACTTCCCATTACTGAAGAAAGGCATCCAAGGCCTGATGGACAGTCAACAAATTCTGTTTGAGAAGGTTCCTGCTATTCCAACCCCCACCGAAGATGTTTCAATTATCACCATTCACGCCAATCTTTCCAAGGCCGTCAGAAAGGCTGTTAAGATTACATCAGCTACAAAGATCGTTCCCTTGAAAATAACTATGCCTGGGCCTGTCCCCTACAGTTCTGACAAGTCAATACCATGGAATTACGGTGGAGAAATCTACTACCATGGTGTTAAACAAGTTGAAGTAACCGAAGAAAGCTCTGATGAAGAAGAGGCCAGCATTGGAAACATTGCTGGTACAAGCAAGATCACCCGAAGCGGGAGAATATTTTCTCCAGAGATTGCCCCCCCAAAGGCAACCTTTGGACCCTCAACTGCTGCCAAAGTTAATCCTGCACCAATAAAACTTTCCGCCGAAACTCCGTTGATTGAAGAAACTGTTATTCCCGTTGTTGTCCCTCCTACTTCTGCTGATAAAGGTAAAAGGACCCAAGATGAGCTCGTCCGGACGAGGGCTCAACCTTTGGTCATCCCGGAGACCTCTAAGAAAGAGATGGAGGAGATCCTGAAGATAATTAAAAAGAGTGATTATGACGTGGTAGAGCAACTGGGGCAAACCCCCTCGAAGATCTCCATGTTAGCATTACTGCTTAGTTCTGAGGCGCACGCCAAAGCATTGATCAAATTCCTGAAGACAACCCATGTACCCCAGGAAACCTCTGCCGACCAATTCCAAGACTGTGTAGCCAGTCTTACAGCTGACAACGGTTTAGGTTTCTCTGATGCTGACCTGACCTCAAAAGGAAGAAAACACAATGACGCATTACACGTGTCAGTAGAATGCCAAGGAACTACTCTGGCCCATGTTCTGGTCGACACTGGTTCTTCTCTGAATGTGCTGCCCAAGAAGGCTCTCGACCGTTTAAATTGTGAAGGCTTGGAGTTAAGGCCGAGTAATATCATTGTAAGGGCATTTGACGGGTCAAAGAGAATGGTACACGGGGAGGTAGACATTCCCATTAAGGTCGGCACATAAGTATTCCCCTCAACTTTCTATGTGATGGACATCCGTCCGTCATACTCTTGCCTGCTGGGAAGGCCATGGATACATAATGCTGGGGCAGTTACCTCCTCTTTACATCAAATGTTGAAGTACCCTGTCAAAGGAAAGATCATAACCGTGCACGGTGAAGAGGAATATATGATCAGCCATTTGAACTCCTTTCGGTATGTAGAGGTGGAAGGAGAATTCATTGAGACACCGTTTCAGCACTTCGAGGAAGTCTCTCCTGAAGTGGCAGTAGCAAAAGTGGTAGTTGAGGTACCAAAGCAGATGGCCAGGATGGCATCTCTAAAAGACGCGAAAGCTGCAATGAAGGAAGGGAAGAGCTCAACATGGGGTCAGTTGCCTGATATTCCTCACAAAACAGACAAGTTTGGATTAGGTTTCACTGCCGCGGGACAGAAAGCTATGCGCCGCTCAAAGGTTGAAAGAGCGCCCATCAAGATTTCTCCTTATGGAATCAATGCTCTGGAAGGTGAAGACGAAGAGGCCAACATTGAAGATTGGATCTACCCAACCGTCGAAGGAGGACTACACAACTGGGAGGCCAAAGACATTGTCCCCATTACTTTTATTAATCAGTAATTATCTATCAAACATTTCCTGTTGGTTTGTAATATTTACTCTTGAACAATCCGTACACTACTTTTTCACCTCATGCCTTGCCCGGGGCATGTAGGTCCATTTGTAAGGGTTTTGATTATCTTCATATCCATATGCCATGTTTAATGATTCATTGGACGTTTTTCATTGATAAACTGCTGTGTTCATTTTCTTTCCTTTTTGCATTTTGTTTGTTTAAGGATGGCTATCCCTTACACACACCCACACTCACAAATGCAGGTACCCGTCCACTCTGGATTCTATGGGTGACTATTCGGCTATGTCTTTCAATAACTCTGAAGATCTGGTCAATCAGGCTGAGTATGAAGATGACGAAGATTGTGAAGTACCGGGAGAGCTAGCCAGACTTCTACAACAAGAAGAAAGGGCCATCTTGCCTCACGAAGAGTTGTGGGAAACTGTCAACTTAGGAACAGAGGAAGATCGGAAGGAAGTACAAGTGGGTGCCAATCTGGAGCCAAGTGTCAAGGAACGCTTGATACAGCTGTTAAATGAATACGTTGAAATCTTTGCCTGGTCTTATGAAGACATGTCGGGTTTAGACACAGACATTGTGGTTCACCGTCTCCCTACAAGAGAAGATTGTCCACCGATCAAATAAAAAGTCCGCTGAATGAGGCCCGACATGTCTGAGAAGATCAAAGTATAAGTGATGAAGCAATTCAACACTGGCTTTCTGGCTGTTACATCCTATCCACAATGGGTTGCTAACATCGTGCCAGTACCTAAAAAAGACAGCAAGGTCAGAATGTGTGTGGACTACCGGTATTTGAATAGGGCTAGCCCTAAAGATGATTTTCCGCTACCCCATATCGACATTTTAATTGACAACACAGCTCAGCACAAAGTGTTTTCCTTCATGGATGGCTTCTCGGGCTACAACCAAATTAAAATGGCCCCCGAGGACATGGAGAAAACAACCTCTGTTACACAATGGGGTACCTTCTGCTACAAGGTGATGCCGTTCGGATTGAAGAACGCAGGGGCAACTTATCAACGCGTCATGGTAGCTTTATTTCATGATATGATACATCATGAGATCGAAGTTTACGTAGACGATATGATAGCTCGGTCACAAACAGAGGAGGAACACCTTGAACATCTAGAAAAGCTGTTTGCCAGGTTGAAAGAATACAAACTCAGGCTGAATCCAAGTAAGTGTACTTTTGGAGTTAGGTCTGGTAAACTTATAGGGTTTATTGTCAGTAACAAAGGCATTGAGGTCGATCCAGCAAAAGTGAAAGCAATACAAGAGATGCCTGCTCCCCGTACTGAAAAGGAGGTTAGAGGATTCTTGGGGCGCTTAAACTATATTGCCAGATTCATCTCTCATCTGACTTCTACATGTGAGCCAATTTTCAAACTATTAAAGAAAGATCAGGTAGTCGAATGGAACGACGATTGCCAAGCTGCTTTTGATAAGATCAAGGAGTATTTGCTAGAACCTCCTATTCTGATGCCACCCATCGAGGGAAGACCATTGATCATGTATCTGACCGTCTTGGATAACTCAATGGGGTGTGTTTTGGGCCAGCATGACGAGTCTGGTCAAAAGAGCATGTTATTTATTACCTTAGCAAAAAGTTTACCGACTGTGAGACTCGCTACTCACTGCTAGAGAAAACTTGATGCGCTTTGGTATGGGCTGCTCGCCGACTAAGACAATATATGTTGACTCATACCACTTTGTTGATTTCCAAAATGGATCCTATCAAGTATATCTTTGAAAAGCCTGCTTTATCTGGAAGAATAGCTAGATGGCAAATGATCCTAACTGAGTATGACATCCAGTACACCACCCAAAAAGCTAAAAAAAGGAGTGTACTAGCTGACCATCTGGCTCATCAAGCTATCAAAGATTATCAATCCATGAGATTTGACTTCCCGGACGAGGACATCATGAACTTGGACAACATTGAAGGTAACGGACCGTATGACGGACCTGAAAAGGGATCCCGATGGACTCTGTACTTTGATGGTGCTTCAAATGCACTTGGAAACGGTATCGGTGCAGTACTCATTTCCCCGGAAGGTTGCCACACGCCTTTCACGGCCCGACTCTGCTTCAGCTGTACCAACAACATGGCTGAATATGAAGCTTGCATTTTTGGTCTCAAGGCTGCTATAGACTTGGGGATCAAATCTTTGATCGTATTTGGGGACTCGGCTTTGGTTATCAGTTAAATCAAAGGAGAGTGGGATACCAAACATCCTAATCTTATCCCGTAAAAAGAACATGTCTTGACATTGTTGCCTCATTTCGAGCAAATCACCTTCGAGCATTTCCCGCGAGAAGAGAATCAGCTAGCAGATGCTCTGGCTACGATGTCTTCTATGTTTAAACTCAATTGGGATAACGAGGCTCCCCAAATAACTATCGAGCGAATGGATGAACCTGCACATTGTCACGATATTAATACCGAAGAAGCAGTGGAACAACCCTGGTTTCATGAAATCAAAAGGTATCTCCAGACTAGAGAATATCCCGAAGGAGCTTCAGTAAATGACAAGAAGTTCCTAAGGAAGTTTGCCGCCAAGTTCTTCCTAAGCAATGGCATCCTCTATAAACGCAGCCATGACTGTGTTTTACTCCGATGTGTGGACAAAGCTGAGGCAGAGTTGATCATGACTGAGATACACAGCGGTACGTTCGGCACCCACTTGAGCGGACACACGATGGCTAAGAAGATTCTAAGGGCAGGCTATTACTGGTCTACCATGGAAGCTGATTGCCATCAACACTCCCGTACCTGCCATAAATGCCAAATCTACGCCGATAAGGTGCACATTCCTCCGGTTCCTCTCAACGTGCTGACGGCACCGTGGCCATTTGCAATGTGGGGCATTGACATGATTGGAGAGATCAAGCCCACGGCATCCAATGGACATCGCTTCATCCTGGTTGCCATTGACTATTTCACCAAATGGGTCGAAGCAGCTTCCTTCGCCTCTGTTACAAAAAATGTGGTTGCCCGCTTCATCAAGCAAAACCTCATATGCCGGTACGGCGTTCCCGACAGGATCATCACAGACAACGGAACCAATCTGAATAATACTATGATCACCGCTCTATGCGAATAGTTCAAGATTTATCATCACAATTCATCTCCCTATCGGCCGAAGATGAACGGTGTTGTTGAAGCTGCGAACAAAAACATTAAGATCATTCAGAAAATGACAGTCACTTACAAGGACTGGCATGAGATGTTACTGTTTGCTCTGCACGGATACCATACCACAACATGTACTTCAACCGGGGCAACCCCATTTTCTTTGGTATACGGCATGGAAGCTGTCCTGCCCATGGAAGTTCAGATTCCTTCCTTAAGGATTATGAAAGACGCAGGTTTGAATGAAGATGATTGGATTCAGACACGACTTGATCAACTCAATTTGATCGACGAGAAGCGACTCGCTGCTGTTTGCCATGGTCAGACGTACCAAAAATGGATGATCAAGGCTTTCAACAAGAAAGTCAGACATCAAGTATATCAAGTCGGAGATCTCGTGATCAAGCGGATTATCTTACTACAAAGTGACCCCAGGGGCAAATGGACTCCTACTTACGAAGGACCATTTGTGATCAAGAGCATATTTTCTGGTGGTGCAATGATTCTGACCACCATGGACGGCGATGATTTGTCGCACCCTGCAAACGCAGACATAGTCAAAAGATACTACGCATAAAACAGTCCGACAAGTCGAAAACCCGAAAGGGCGACTTGGGCAAGAATGGGCATCCCAGTGAACCGAAACCCGAAAGGGCGGTACAGGCAAAAATTAGGGTTAAAACAAAAAAATTGTACACCCGACAAGTCGAAAACCAGAAAGGGCGGCTTGGGCAAAAAGGGGTTTCCCGGTGGATCGAAAACCTGAAAGGGCGATTCAGGAAAAAGTTAGGGAATTAAAGCGTATGACTATGTCTCGTCGGACCACTTTAAGGACAATCTCTTCATCAACCAGCTCCAAGCTTCTGGTCAATTCAGTCACCGGCAGGCGAGGCATTGAATGGACAGATATTCAGAGTTGTGAAGGCTATAGCAGAATGGAATCCCATGGAGTTATTTCACATAGTCTTCTTTCTTTTGTATAAAACTTTCAATTTTTACGGCGACATCCTCTTACGAGGATGCCTGTCTCCTTTGTACAAAGATGCTCATAGAAAGTTAATACAAATACTTTTCCAAATACACAAATTTGCTTTGTCTTCCTTTTTCTCTTTCACACTTATGTTTACTTGAGAAACGTCCAATGTTTTGTTAAGTCGGCATATGCATTTGAACATAGTCGTTTCCTTACAAATCAGGAAAAGATGATTACTGATAGGTTGAAGGTACAGATAGATGTCTTGATGCCCTTTCAGAAGGATTCCCCAAACAGAGTTAAACTTCGGGATCCTCAGCAGAACAAGAGCTTTCTCAAAGCTGATCTCCCCAGCTAGAGAGCCTTCCAGAACTTAGTCCCCCCCAGAGATAAGTTTCAGCACCCCCAGTGGAGCCCTAAAATCTGAAAATCCTATCCCCAGCGGAGCTAAAACTTCCAACTATCAATCCCCATTGGAACCAGACCAGTGAACATCCTCCCCACAAGAGATACTTCCCACCAGACTGAAGATTCTCAGTCATACCTCTCCAGCATAAGTCTACCAGGTTCTGAACTCCCCAGCAGAGATCATCAGAATTCTCTCACCCCGCAAGTCACCAAGGAGTTCCGATCCCCGGCGTTGGTCCTAAGATCCCTCAACCAGTGAAGATCTTGTTCCCCAAGCAGTTAGCAGACAACAAGGATTTCTCATCCTCAGTAACCCCAGAGTTCTTCTATCCCCAACTTTGGTTATGGGTTTATTTGTCCAGGATTTATTCTCCAGAACAAATTACATTTCAGATTGATCGGTCGTTCAAAAACTCTTCATCATCTGTTGGAAGCTACAATCGTCAAAGATCAAATTCTTTAACACAAGTTACAAAGCCCGGATATGACCGGATAGTATCTTAATCCCTACAGCATATTGTGAAGCCCGGAGTACGACCGGATAACAATGCCATACAACCATCAAGCCTGGATTACGACAAGATAGTGATGTCCTCTCAGAACAAGCTATGAAGTCCGGATTCGACCGGATAATAGTTTAATCCCTAACCAAGCTATTGTGAAGCCTGGATTGCGACCAGTTGACAATAAAAATTTCTGTGAAGCCTGGATTACGACCAGACAGCAGTCAAGAATACTACGAAGCCTGGAGTCGACCAGATAGTGGTATATCTTTAACACAAGCCGTGAAGCCCAGATTTGACCGGATAGCAGTTTAGCAAAGTTATTGAGAAGCCTGGATTGCGACCAGATAACAATACAAATTCCTGTGAATCCTGGATTACGACCAGACAGCAGTCAAGAATACTACGAAGCCTGGAGTCGACCAGATAATGGTATATCTTTAACACAAGTTACAAAGCCCGAATTTGACCGGATAGCAGCTTAGCAAGCTATTGAGAAGTCTGGATTACGACCAGATGACAATACAAGCTTCTGTGAAAGCCTGGAGATCGACCAGATAACAGTTAAGCATTAGCAGGATGAAGACTCATTCTCAATTCCTCACCGAATATTCGAATATTCTCCAGTGAAGATCTCCTCAAGACAGGAATCCCCAGTAGATTGGCATACAATCCAAACTCCTGATCCCCCAACAGTGGCCCCAGGACTTCTCATTTTCAATGATCAAAAGATTCTTGCCCTACCCAGCAGCAGTCAAGGAATTATTTTCCCCGGCAGTAGTCAAGATTCTTTTATCTCCAACCATCCAGGATTCATCTATCCTCAGCAGGACAGCTCATCAGCTTACATGCATATTCATTACATTCATATCATAAACATTGATATAACATACATTGCATCATACAGCATGACTTTGTGTTTCAGCTAATATCTTACCCTTTTTTAGGATAAAGATTAGTAAGCTCCAGATTCAAGACTTCTGAAAACAGTTTACAGGTTCTCCAGTAACGGATGACAACCCATCACTTATTCAGATTCTTCTCAACTTTTGAAAACAGTTTACAGATTCTCCAAACACGGATGTCAATCTATTGCTTATTCAGAACCCCAGTTTAAGAAACTTTCCAAAACATGGATACCTTTCTGATACTCGCCCACTCACCAATGACATACAGTTCAACGTTTCCAGATGGCATCTATAAGCCCATTCCCGACAAGATTCTGTCTCATTCTAGATGGCATCTTTAAGCCCATCACCAAATGGAATCTTCAAGCCCATTCCCTCTACCGTCACATCATCGAGTGGAAATTTTTTGGGCACTCTAGTGTCCAATCTCCTTTTACCTTCGAGTCGCGAAAGGCAAACTTGCCAATCTAACTCTTCAGGTTCGAGAAGATTGAACAGGGGAAACTGTTGTACCCCAAAATTTGCCCTCCTCTTTTTCCACAAGAAATCACAGCTTCAGGCGTTTCCTGATTTTTCAAATTGGCGTAAGAATCAGTCAAACGGACTTTTCTTATCAGTCATACAAATTTAGGGTTTTCTTTGATTTTAAAGCAGTTCAGGCAGATTGCTAAGGTTTGTTTGAGTTTGACTCAGGATTTGATCAGGCAGGCGCTTCTATGAAAATTAAGAAAAGAATCAGGGTTTTGTGCACGCAGAAAGAATTAATCCTACAGCTCTTTTCCGTTTACTCTGAGACTTGGATTGAGGCATTTGAATCAAGAACTGGCAGTATTTTGTTTAATCAGTAAAGGCTAAGGCATTTGATTTGAGATGAGATGAAAGCTGAGGTACTTAAATTGAGAATCTACAGTGTCTGATTTGATCAGTAAAAAGATAAATATCTGGATATTGGTTTAATTAACTGTGCATTATTTAATTGGAGCGCCAGTGTTTATTAATTATTTTTCTAAGTCAGAATAATTGGATACTTCCAGTTATTTTAATTTAAGAAATTCAAATAATTAAATGAACATTGAATTGAAAGAAGAATTAACTGATCAAAAGGAATTTTTATTTCATCTTTAATTATTTGTTACAATTGTTATTTAAATACAGTATTTATTTACAAAGTATTTATAATAATAATGGTTACAATAATTAAAATTGAAATAAACTATGTCCTAAATTTCCTAATCTTCATTCTTCTATCCAATGCTCCCTTGTTGCTCATTTATTTTTCATCTGCAAAACAAGAAACAAAAGAAAAGTCAAAAGCAGATAAAAGAAACAGACAGTTAATTCATCATTAAAAGCAACTGGCCGGAATTAATTTGCCCTCTCTGCAAATCACGAGATTTCTCCTGGTTCACAAAGAGGGATGAAAGAGGCTTGCAAAAGAAAAAGACATGAAATGCATAAAAGTTGTAATTGCACAAATTCAAAATGGTCAAACAAATTGCATACTGCATAAATCCAAAATTTGTCAACCAAGTTTCCAAACAGCATGTACAAGTAAAGGAAAACTGAATTACATTTTCAAACTAAGCCAAAAGTTGTCAAAAATTGTCCAAGGATATCAAAATATCAACAACTCCAAAAGCTGTCAAAAAAGGTACATAAAGTATGCAAGAAATATGGAATTATGCAGAGGAAAACAATATTGCAAACAATATTCAAGTCATCACTTTCCAAGGCCAGTTTGCTTTTTCAGAAAGAAGACAAAAATTAAGCAATAAAAGTGCTTTTCTTTAATCTGGAGAGAGAAAGAGAGAGGAAAGCAGCTTACAGTACAGCAGGCTAGAGGCTAAGAAAAAGATATAAACAGGACGTATCAGAATACATAGAGAAAAGAGGCAGAACATATGCAGCAGAAGTGATCACAAAGAGTGAAAATCTCAAGTCTTGCAAACCTGTCCAAAGATTTGACCAAGAGCAAATATACAAAAATATAACACCTCCTGCCCTTAAAAGACAAGAAGGCAAAGATCCTGAAAAGATATACAAAAAGCCAACAACCTGCATAAGATACATCAGAAACCACACAAAGAAAAAAGGCCTCAAGCTTGCATCCTGCCCAAAACTGCGACAAACTCACAAACCTTAAGCATTTAAACATACAAGCCCAAAGCCTCCAAAACCTGTAATCTCCACCAAAACACATCAACCTTTCAATAACCATTCAAGTCTAAAACCTACTGAAGCCAGTTTAACCTGTCAAAGCCTTCACCTGCTAAACTGTTTCAAACACCCAAACAAATACCCAAACAGCCAAGCAAGAGCCCAGACCTGCATCAAACCTCAAGGCCCTCCCGCCTGTAACTTGTTTTCAAGCATACAAAGCCTGAACCCCAAACCAGAATTGCAAGCTCAACCTTCAAAACCCTTTCCAAAAAAAACCAGAATCAATCCAACACAACACACCAAATGCCTCAGCATATCAAACACTAAGCATTTCTAAGCAACCACGCCCTCAGAATGCAATCATCATAGGGCAACAATACTCATTAACATACAACTATACTCAACAACAACATCCATATTTCTCATCACTTAGAAGCATTCAAGAGCAAGCAAGCATATCAGTAATCAAACATCTCAGACAAAGCATCATTGAAGGCAACTGAAGCGAAGTTCACAAAGAGGAAAAGAAGTGTTAAAGCTAGGCATCAAGCAAGCATACAAAGCCATCATACAGAAGCGAGGCAAACAGAGAAGAAGAAAAGAAGTGATCAAACTAGGTTTTCAGTTTTGTTCATCACAAAACCTAAAAAGCAATATAAAGATACCAGTTTTTCCAAGAAAAGCGCGCATCATCACCGAGCCTCCGCCTTGGCCACCTGAGCGCCTCCACGTCCACCATCCTCCTCCAAAGAAGGTAGTATCTTTTTTTCTCTCCTCAATCAGAACACAAACAACAACATAAAAGAAATCAGAAACAGAACTAAAACATACAAGATATGAACTAAAACCCTAACGCGATCGCTACCTTGTACAACACCACTGGAACAACCCATGGAGGGAGAAGAAGTGGAAGCTGCGCTGGTTGGCCCTAGGCGGAGGAGGGCTCAGTAGCTATGGCGAAGGAGGCGAACAAAGACGAAGAGGACGAAGCAAACGACACCTCTGTAACGTTCAAACCCTAGATCATTCCCAAATGAAAACAAAACTGAAACCCTTGCAATTTGTAAAAACAATGGGCCTTGCCCTTCAAAACGCCTAAGCCCATTCGTTTCTTTCCAAGAGCACCCCCCCCTTTTTTCTTCTGTTTCCCTTGTTTCAGCTTGGGCCTAAAACCCTTAAAGCCCATTCTATCTTTTCCTTCATTTTTTTGTCCTTTTTTAATACTTATAAACTAACATCTTTTTTATCATTTTTATTTTCATAATTTAAACTAATATATACTATTTTTGTTTATAAGTAAAATAATACATTGATTTCTTTTTCTTGTAAAAATCTTACTAATATTGTTTACCCTACTTAATACATAAATATTAGATTTCTTTTATTGTTAGGTTTAAACGACTTTTTTTTACTTTTGAACTTTTTTTTTAATTAATAAAAAGAACCTTTGTACATAATTAACTTAAAAAAACATTAACATTAATACATGAAGAATAGAATTTCTTAAAACCATTTTCTTTTCTTTTCTTGAAATATTTTATTTTGTACATATTAACAAAATACGAGAATACAAAATTAAATAAACAAAACACTTAATTTTTCATTAAATTCACATCTCAACTTGTAAATAACCCTCATACATTTACACATACACTTACACAAATACATTTACAATACACATTTTATCTTTCTTATACATTGATACATTTGCTTGTCCCATTTTACATTGCTATTGCTTTACATTTGAGATGGAGATTGATTCGATTTGGTTGTAATTATTTGGATACTACCCTCCTATAAGTCTCATCCCCCATTTGTAACTAATTGTACCCCCATCCCCGGATACTCATTTGTAATAGTTTAGGACTTTAAATTCCCGCAATTTATCGCTTTCGAATTATACCATGGTTAGACCTAGGGTTTGTATATACATAAAACCAAACGCTAGATAACCCAATACAAGACAAATACATGAAATCAATACACAATCACACTTGCACCCCTAGGGTAATCCCGCTTGTTTCCTTCCAAAATGGGTCATTCTTGCACGTCGAGTTTCTTTGGCAAAAAACATTTCAAATGATCATAAGTCCCTCGATGACGCTTTCGAAAGTTGCCTATCAAAATGATCATAGTCCCTTCAAGCAAATTGCCAAAGACACTTGGCACCATTGCATTCATGGTCCATACGATGACCCGCGCCTGTCCCGTTAAACATCCTAAATGCAAGATTGCCCACCAAATACAATGGTGGAACAAAATTGCTAAAAGGGTTAAAACATGAGAAAATCCTTTGAGTACAATAGGGGTAGATAAACTCTTAGTTACTTGATCAAACTTGTAAAAACACTTGCCTACTTTTCAAACCACTCCACAAACACTTTCAAAACAAACTTTCAAAAAAACATTTGAAACATCTTTTCGAAAAGATACGCACCTTCGTATATACTCAAACACGAGTCATTACGATGGTTGCCGAAATAAAGGCGTCTATTTCAAAAGATTTTTCAAAACACACACACCATAATTTCAAAGCAATTGAAAAAATCAAAGGCAAGTGATCTAAAACCAAGTAACTAAGAGCCCATGGATAACCATGGATGAAAAGGGTGCTAATACCTTCCCTTTTCATAATCTACCCCCCGAACCCACGAAAAGGGTTTTTCCTGTGCTTTTTAACCTTTCCTTTAGGATAAAATAAATAGTCGGTGGCGACTCTTGCTCAACCGAACAAGTGTGAAAACAAACGCAAAACCTCAAGTCAGTTCTCCCACCGTATCACAAGAAGGAACCTGGGTTGTAGGGTTACTTCGGAATGAAAGCCTGGATAGTAGGGTTGTGAGAAGGAACCTGGATAGTAAGGTTACTTCGGAATGAAAACCTGGATAGTAGGGCTATGAGAAGGAACCTGGGTAGTAGGGTTACTTCGAAATGAAAACCTGGATAGTAGGGCTGTGAGAAGGAACCTGGGTCGTAGGGTTACTTCGAAATGAAAGCCTGGATAGTAGGGCTGTGATAAGGAACATGGATAGTAAGGTTACTTCAGAATGAAAACCTGGATAGTAGGGCTATGAGAAGGAACCTGGGTCGTAGGGTTACTTTGAAATGAAAGCCTGGATAGTAGGGTTGTGAGAAGGAACTAGGATAGTAGGGTTACTTCGAAATGAAAGTCGGGATAGTAGGGCTATGAGAAGGAAATTGGGTCGTAGGGTTACTTCTAAATGAAAGCCTGGATAGTAGCGCTGTTAGAAGGAACCTGGGTTGTAGGGTTACTTCGGAATGAAAGCCTGGATAGTAGGGATGTGAGAAGGAACCTTGATAGTAGGGTTACTTCGGAATGAAAGTAGGGATAGTAGGGATATGAGAAGGAACCTGGATAGTAGGGTAACTTTGAAATGAAAGCCTGGATAATAGGGCTGTGACAAGGAACCTGGGTCGTAGGGTTACTTCGAAATGAAAGCCTGGATAGTAGGGATGTAAGAAGGAACCTCGATAGTAGGGTTACTTTGGAATGAAATTCGGGATAGTAGGGCTATGAGAAGGAACCTGGATAGTAGGGTTACTTCGAAATGAAAGCCTACACAGTAGGGTTATGAGAAGGAATCAAGGTCATAGGGTTACTTCGAAATGGAAGCTTGGATAGTAGGGTTGTGAGAAGGAACCTGGATAGTAGGGTTACTTCAAAACGAGAGTGTAGATTAGTTAACCCGTTTGGTTTAGGGAACTGAGTTTCCACTAGTCGTCTGCATACGTGACTTGTATAACTGTTGGATTTGTTATAGCTAATTGTCTTTCCTGAAAAGATAACAGGGTTAATTATGTGCGATGCATGAAATGCATGGTGAGATGATGTTCTCAAAATAAATGAAATAATGTTGTATATGATATGTATGCGCTTGTTATGATGTATGTACATGAAATGCTATCAGAGTATGTCCGGGTTTGGGAAAACAAATCCCTGGATGCTGCTGGAGATTTATGAATATTCTATCGGGAAGAAATTTTGCTCAATAATAAACTCTGCGGGGAACAAACTTAGAAAGTGAATTTTTGTAGTTGAAGTAATGAACTATGTCGGGGATTGAGCCTCTGCATCTAGAGAAATAAACTATGCTTGGGGGATGAAATTTACTGACCCGCCCGTGATTATGAAATTCGGCTGGGGGATATAGCTGTCTGGTTTCTGAATGACCCTGGTTGGGGAGGTTACGTCCTGTTTCGGGAAAGCCGACATCAATGCTTTTGAATACTTTTACTCTGTGGGGGGAGTGTATGTACTGATGATTATGCTCCAAAGCTGACTCTATATCGGTACCCGCTGGGCAGAGTAACTGTTGGGTTTGGCACTTCTTGTTTTTGCCCATGTTTCTGGAATTACGAGTAATTGTCTTTGTTTCTTATGTAAACATTTATGAACAACAATCATTTTCAAATGCATATGTCAAAAATAAGTCATTGGACGTTCTTGCAAAATAAAACAGAAGAAGAAAAATAAACTCGAAGTTTCTTGTGAAAATAATTTTGTATTGATTTCTGAAGTTGGCCTGTAATAGGCGTTTTTGTACAAGGAGGTTGACGCTCTAGTAAGAGAACGCCGCCGAAAAAATAGAAACTATACAATTTGTGTAAAAGAAAACAGCTATGTGTAACGACACCATTGAGTTACAACTATGCTATTGACCCTATGTCTTCGAGCGTCTCATCACTTTGTTGTTTGTCCGAAGTTGATTTGGTTGATTGGTGTTGTTCGAGCTTGATAGCCGATACTGAAATCTGGTCGCAAGATGATCCAATGAGACATAGTGATACGCTTTATATCCCTAACTTTTTCCTGGACTGCCCTTTCGGGTTTTCAATCCATCGGGATACCCTTTTTTGCCCAAGCCTCCCTTTCAGGTTTTCGACTTGCCCGGTGTACAGATTTTTTCATT
Source organism: Vicia faba (assembly GCA_948472305.1). Classification (NCBI taxonomy): domain Eukaryota; kingdom Viridiplantae; phylum Streptophyta; class Magnoliopsida; order Fabales; family Fabaceae; genus Vicia; species Vicia faba. Next base: position 296,357,988 of record OX451735.1, read on the forward strand.
TTCATCGCTTATTTTTTTCCCGAACCCTTTTGGTTCATCGGGAAGCCCTTATTTTTGCCTAGGCCAGTCAGCCTAGCGGGTCTTTTGATTAGGCGTAGTATCTTTTCACTATGTCTGCATTGACGGGGTGAGGAAGGTCTTCACCGTCCATGGTGGTTAGAATCATAGCTCCACCGAGAAAATATTCTTAACCACAGATGGCCCTTCGTACGTGGGGGTCCATTTTCCCCTGGGATCACCTTGTGGAAGTATGGTGCACTTGATTACTAGATCCTCGACTTGATATTCTTGACGCCTGACTTTATTGTTAAAAGCCTTGATCATTCGCTTTTGATACGTCTGACCATGGCAGATAGCAGTAAGTATCTTTTCATCGATTAGATTTAACTAATCAAGTCGGGTTTGGATCCAGTCGTCTTTTTTCAAACCCGCCTCCTTCATAATCCTGAGAGAACGTATCTGAACTTCGATGGGTAGGACTACCTCCATGCCATATACCAGGGAGTAGGGTGTTGCCCCTGTCGACGTCCATGCTGAGGTACGGTACCCATGAAGAGCAAATGGTAACATCTCATGCCAGTCTTTGTATATCACCTTCATCTTTTGTACAATATTCTTGATGTTCTTGTTAGCCGCTTCAACAGCGCCATTCATCTTCGGCCGGTAAGGAGAAGAGTTATGATGATGTATCTTGAACTATTTACTGAACTCGGTGATCATTATGTTGTTGAGATTCGTACTATTGTCAGTAATAATTCTCTCTGGCACGCCGTATCAACAGATCAGATTATGTCGGACAAACTAGGCCACGACATTCTTGGTTACTGTAGCAAAAGAGGCTGCCTCAACCCACTTTATGAAGTAATCAATGGCTACTAGGATGAAGCGATGCCTATTGGAAGTGGTAGGCCTGATTTCTCCGATCATGTCGATGCCCCACATTGCAAAGGGCCACGGAGCTGTCAAGACGTTTAAGGGGACCGGAGGCACGTGCACCTTATCAGCGTAGATTTGGAACTTATGACAAGTTCGAGAGTGCTGATAATAATCGGCTTCCATAGTGGACCAGTAATATCCTGTCCGTAGGATCTTCTTATCCATGGTATGTCCACTGGAATGGGTTCTGAAAGTACCTTCGTGTAAATCTGTCATGATCCTCTCTGCTTCGCTCTTGTCTACACAGCGTAGTAATGTAGAGTCATGATTGCGCTTGTAGAGGATTCCATTACTAAGGAAGAACTTTGCAGCGTACCTCCTCAGAAACTTCTTATCGATGACAGATGCCCCTTCGGGATACTCTTGAGCCTTGAGATACCTTTTGACTTCGTGAAACCAGGGTTTTCCTGCCACTTCTTCGATATCAATTTCACAATAGTGTGCTGGTTCATCCAACCTCTCAATGGTGATTTGGGGCGCTTCATTGTCCCACCTAACCTTGAACATAGAAGACACGGTGGCTAGCGCATCAGTTAACTGGTTCTCCTCTCGTGGGAAATGTTCAAAAGTTACCTCCTCAAAGTGTGGGAGCAATGTCAACACGTACTCTTTATATGGGATGAGATTTGGATGCTTCGTATCCCATTCTCCTTGGGTCTGACTTATTTCCAAGGCTGAATCCCTTAAAACGTCCAAGAACTTGATCCTGGGGTCAATAGCGGCCTTGAGACCCATGATACAAGCTTCATACTCTGCCATGTTGTTAGTGCAGTTGGAACATAGTCGGGAAGTGAAAGGAGTATGACAGCCCTCAGGAGATATGATTATTGCACCAATACCGTTACCGAGTGCGTTCGAAGCTCCGTCAAAAACCATGGTCCATTGGGATCCCTCTTCGGGTCTTTCATCCGGTCCAGGTTCTTCAAAGTCAGTCACCAGCATAATATTCTCATCCGGGAACTCAAAATTCATGGACTGGTAGTCATCCATGGCCTGATGAGCCAAATGATCAGCCAATACACTCCTCTTGATTTCTTTCTGGGTTGTATATTGTATATCGTACTCGGTTAAGATCATCTGCCGTCTTGCTATTCTTCCAGAGAGAGCGGGTTTATCAAAGATGTATTTGATCGGATCCATCTTGGATATCAACAAAGTAGTGCGGGTCAGCATATATTGTCTTAGTCGGCGAGCAGCCCATGCCAAAGTGCAACAAGTTTTCTTGAGAAGTGAGTATCTTATCTCACAGTCGGTAAACTTTTTGCTAAGGTAGTATTTCGCGTGCTCTTTTTGACCAAACTCGTCATGCTGCCCCAACACACACCCCACTGAATTATCTATCCTTGTTAAGTACAATATCAAAGGTATTCCTTCAACCGGAGGCATTAGAATCGGTGGTTCTTGTAGGTATTCTTTGATTCTTTCGAAAGCGGTCTGACATTCATCATTCCACTTTACCACTTGAATTTTCTTCATAAGCTTGAAGATGGGCTCACAAGTAGTAGTCAGATGTGAAATGAACCTAGCAATATAATTCAAGCGTCCCAAGAAACCCCTAACTTCCTTCTCCATACAGGGAGCTGGCATTTCTTGTATAGCCTTTACCTTTGTAGGATCTACTTGGATGCCTTTGTCGCTGACAATGAAACCCAGAAGTTTACCAGACCTTACTCTGAAGGTGCACTTGTTAGGATCAACCTCCACTTGTATATCTTCAACCTGTCGAACAACTTTTATAGATGATCAAGGTGCTCTTCCTTAGTTTGAGACGTAGCTATCATATCATCAACATAAACTTCAATCTCGCGATGAATCATATCGTGGAACAAAGCAACCATGGCGTGCTGATAAGTTTCCCCGGAATTCTTCAACCCAAAATCCATCACCTTGTAGAAGAAGCTTCCCCACTGTGTGATGAAGGTTGTCTTCTCCATGTCTTCAGGAGCCATCTTGATCTGGTTGTAGCCAGAGAAACTGTCCATGAAGGAGAAGATTTTCTGTTGCACGATGTTGTCAACCAGAACATCAATGTGAGGAAGAGGGAAGTCATCCTTGGGGCTTGCCCTTGTTCATATCTCTATAATCCACACACATCCATACCTTACCGTCCTTCTTCGGTACTATAACAATGTTAGCAACCCAATATGGATAAGAAGTGACAACTAAGAATCATGTGTCGAACTGCTTCATGACCTCAACCTTGATCTTCTTTGACATTTCAGGGCGCATACGGAGGACCTTCTGTTTAACCGGAGGACAGACTTCTTTGGTCGGCAGATGATGAACCACAATATCAGTGTCTAAGCTTGGCATGTCTTCATATGACCAGGCAAAGATCTCAATATAGTCGTGCAACATTTGTATCAACCGCTGTTTGACTTTAACTTCCAAATTTGCACCAATCTTGACTTCTTTTATGTCTATCTCTGTGCCCAGGTTTATCGTCTCAACTGGCTCTTCATGAGGCTATATAGTCCTTTCTTCCTGCTGTAATAGTCTAGCAAGTTCTCCAGGCACCTCACAATCATCCTCACCTTCGTCTTCGGCTTGGTTGATCGGATTTTCGAAGTCATAACTGGCAGTAGCAGAGCTGTTATCAATGGGATCCAGAGTGGATATAGATTTGTAGTATGATACGTGAGTATGTGTAAGAGCATAGCTGTTTTAATAAAGTGAAAACAGAAAATAAAAACAGAGAGCACAAAATTTGTATGCAAGAAACGTCCAATTCTTTATTAATGATATATGAAATGACAAATAATAGCCCTCACAAGCAAAGCCAGTGTGCCTCGGGCAAGGAACAAGGCTGTAGAGTTTTAAATTGTTTATTACAAATATCAAAACAAGTAAGACAATTACTGCCGAATAAAAGAAACTGGTATAAAGTCCCTAGCCGTCCAGTTATTCGGTCCACCATTGGTAGTTGGGTAGATCCAGCTGTCGATGTCTGAGTCTTCCTCGCTATCTTCAATGGCATTAATTCCCCGATTAATGATGTGTATGGGAGGTCCTCCAGCCCGAGCGTTTCAGTGATGCGGTGGGAGAACTGACTTGAGGTTTTGCGTTTGTGTTCGCAAATGTTTCGGTTTAGCAAGAGTCGCCACCGACTTTTTATTTTATCCTAAGGAAAGGTCAAAAAGCACAGGAAAGACCTTTGAGACGTTTTCTTGGGTTCGGGGAGTAGATTATGAAAAGGGAAGGTGTAAGCACCCTTTTCAACCATGGTTATCCATGGGCTCTTAGTTATTTGTTTAGATCACTTGCTTTGCTTTTCCAATTGTTTGAAATGGTGCTTTATGTGTGGTTTTTGAAAGATGTTTTGAAAAGAGGCCATCGTTGTGGCAACCTTTGTAATGATTCTTGTTTGAATGTATACAAAGGTGTTTTTGTATTTTGAAAAGTTTTCAATGTTTGAAAGTTTGATTTGGATAATGTTTTGAAATTATGTTGTGACGTGTGTTTGAAAATAGCAAGGATGTTTTTGCAAGCTTTTGATCAAGTAACTAAGAACTATCTACCCTATTTTACTCAAAGATCTTTCCTAATGTTTTTAACACCTTTTGACAGTGTTGTTTCACCATTGCATTTGGTGAGCAACCTTGTGTTAGGATGTTAAACGGGATAGGCGCAGGTCATCGTATAGACCATGATAGCAATTGTGTCAAGTATCTTTGGCAATTTTTGAGGGACTTGATCATTTTTGTTTAAGCAACCAAGATAGCGTCATCGAGGGGTTATGATTTTTTATTTTGTTTTTGTTTTGCCAAAGTACCCAACATGCATAACATGGCCCTTTTTTGAAGGCAACAAGTGGATTGTAACCCTAGGGGTGCAAGTGTGCATTGTGTTTGATTTTCATGCATATTTGTCTTTGATTAGGTCAAGCTATTTGTTGATTTTTGATTTTTTTGCATACAAACCCTAATTCTCTAATCATGGCATAATTGAAAGCGTAACGTGCGAGAATTAAGAATCTAGACTATTACAACATGATTATGGGGATGGGGGTACAATCTTTGAATGGGGGTATATTTGACAAGAAATTTAAACCCTAGTTTACTATTACATCCAAATTGAATTTAATTGCATAAATAATAAATGGACAATATTTAAATAAACAAAATAAATAAATATATCAAATAATATGAAGTATACAAAAAAGGGGTTTTTGTTTGTTTATGTATGTAAAAGTATTTAATGTAAAAAATAAAGAAATAAATAAAAGATTTATTTTAATTATTTAAGGGTAAAACCCTAATTTCTTAAGAAAATAAATATATTATATTATTTATATACACTAAAATATATTAATATATGTAAAAATAAATTATACTTAGAAAAAAGTATTTTTTAGTATAAATAATAATAAAATAAAAATGTCATATTTTATATTTTTATTCTAAAGTATTTAATAAATATATATATATATATACATATATATATATATATATATATATATATATATATATATATATATATATATATATATATATATATATATATATATATATATATATATATATATATATATATATATATATATATATATATATATTATATATATAGATATATATATATATTCATATATATGTATACATATATATATATCTATATATATATACATATATATATATATATATATATATATATATATATATATATATATATATATATATATATATATATGTATATGTACATATATATGTATACATATATATATCTATATATGTGTACATATATATATATATATACATATATACATATATATATATATCTATATATGTGTACATATATATATATATATACATATATACATATATATATATATCTATATATGTGTACATATATATATATATATATATATATATACATATATATATATATCTATATATGTGTACATATATATATATATATATATA